>PVHP010001617.1:0-103411 GCA_004024765.1 Zapus hudsonius
CAGGTATATCGGAAGTCAGGTTAAGAAATAGAGGATGGTTCGTGTGGCAGAAGACCCTGTCATCCACAAATAGATCATTGTCCTTTCCAGTTCCCAAAAGAAAACACTGTCCTTCATTTGAACATTCAACATTAGTTTGGCCTGTCTTTAAACTTCATATAAATGGAGGATTTTGTCAGTGATTAAATTTAGGTTTTATTTGTTTTCTTGCCTTGACATTAATGAATCTAAACTGGATTTTCAGAAGCAACTGTCAAGTCTTCCTTTGTTTATTTTTATTTTTTGCTATGTAATGTTCGGTCGCATGCATGGATCACAACTTATTCATCCTGCTAATGAAGGAAAATGGACATCTTAACATCTTGCTATCCTGGTGCCTTTGATCCCATCAGCATTCTCTTTATCTTGTTCACTCCTGCCTACACGCTCCAGCCATGTTTTGTGCAGTATAACTGTGGTGTCACAGGAAGTGCCGTTTATCTGCTCCAGTAGGTTCTGCCACAAGCTTTCCCAAAGGGCTGAGTAATGTACATTGTGGAAGGTGCTGGAAGACTCATGTGGTCCCCAGTACTTGACAGTGTTATGTTCTTAATGTTGGACTCTCACCCTCTGAAAGGTGCTTCATTGTACTTTCATACTTCGCACTCACAGTGATGCCAAGAAGGGCTGTATGCTGTGCACGTGGAGTGTGAGTCCTTACACAGGTGCCTGCCTGCAGGTCTGCCCATTTACCTACCACATTCCAGTGTCCTTGTTTGCACCCTGGTTCATAGGAGTTCTGTGTGTACTGAGCATTCTAGCTTAGTAGATCATAGTGAAGTAAATACATCCTTCCAGCCTATAACCTTCATATAGTCTTCCCCTGTTGTATCTTCTTAATTTTGGTGTCAGAGTAACACTGACCTCACAGAATGAGTTGGGAAATATTTCTTGCTCTGTTTTTCTGGAAGAGCTTGTTACACAGAACTATTATTAGTTTTTCCTTGAATATTTGATAGAATTGGCCAATGTGATACACAGAATTTTAAGTTGACCCCCACCCCAAGTTCCTTCATCTCCTTTCCATCCCCTGGGCTTATATACCCCACATAATCTCTGAGCTGTGAGCTTTGGTACTTGATCTACCTCCTGATTTCTCACATTGCCTTCTGAAGTCGTCTTCCCTGCTTTAGGAAGATAAGCAGATTGGTGCTTGCTTTGGCAGCACTATACTAAAATTGGAAAAATACAGAGAAGATTAGCATGGGCCCTTCGCAAGGATGGCATGCAAATTCATGAAGGAAGATAGGGCAGATTGGCAGTTGAGTAATTTTTAAGTCTGTTCCTGCCCCAGAATGATAGAGATCCTATAGACCCTTTTTAATGTTGGATTGTTTGTTTTGTTTACTTTTGTTTATGGTTTTGAGGCAGCATCTTCTAGGTAGCTCAGGTTGATTTTTACCTGCCACCCTCCTGTCCCAGCTTCCAGCTTCCCGAGAGCTCTGTGATAGTCTGTATGTCCATTTTGGACTGCTTGGGAATCTCAGGCCTAAACTTGGCTCCGTGGCTGGCCTCTTCCTGAGCCAGCCCCTGAACCAATCAATGAGCTCTCTCCATGGCTGGCGTCTCTCTGAGCCAACCCCTGAGCCAATCAAGCTCTCTCTCAGACTCATCTGAATCGGAGGGTAAAGCCCACCACCACAGTAAGATTATTAATAGACTGCTCGGGGCTCATGGTGCAGTTTTTCTCTGTGCCCTGATCTTTCATAAGGTTTGAAAACGTCAGCCTCTCTGCACATATTTCTTTGGCTGTAACTTCTCTCATTTCTCCCTGGCATTTCAGTTGTACTTCATAGGTGTCTTCATTGTGTTCCCCAGTCTTTATTTTGTTCTCGTCTGTATTTTTCATTCCTTGTTCTCTCCGTATGTCTATATGGATCTTTTCGCCTGGTTCTTATCTCTGAGCCTGTAGCAGCAGCAGCAGCAGCAGCATTGTGTGGTTCCTGACTGGTTATCATGACACTATATGTTAGGCAGCTTTCTGAACAAAGTACCCAAGATAATCAATTTCTAAGGAGAAAGTTTTGTTTTTGCTCTTGTGCTAGAGGGTCCAGTCTATGGTCCCCATTTCTTTTGGGCCTGTGGCAGGCATTATGTCAAGGAGGCTGAGAGAGGGAGAGGGAGAGAGAGGACAACGCTCCCAGTATAACTTTCACAGGTCTACCCCAAGTGACCCATTTCCTTCCATTAGGCCCTACCTCTTAGAAGCTCCATCTCCTCCCAAAGGCCTTACCACCAGAGGACCTCATCTCCAGCATGAGGGTCCTGGGAGCACCAGCCCCTCACTATGTCAACATGTGTCCAAGGTGCTTTGTTTAATTTCCTGTTTTTCAACCTATTATCTTAAAGTCCATTTGAAATTCTCTAATTTCTATATCTAGTGTTGCTTTATTTCATTTTTTGTTTGTTTGTTTTGTTTTTTCAAGATAGAGCCTCACTCTATCCCAGGCCAACCTGGAACTCACTCTGTAGTCTCAAGACCTGGCCTTGAACTCACAGTAATCTTTCCATCTCTGCCTCCCGAGTGCTGGCATCAAAGGTGCCCACACCATGCCCAGCCTATTTCATGTATTTTGTCTTGTATCATTTTCTCACTTCTGGTCTTAATTTCATCTCCATGTACCTGGTTATTTTTATTGAATGATGATCATTGTTGCAAAACAAAATAACAACAGAACATCCCTGAGGATTCTAGACTATGTTCATCTGCCAGAAACTGAGAACAACAATTCCAATCTGAGAGTGTATATTTTTTTCTGAGAGTGTATCTTTGTTGCTGTTATTTATTTATTTATTTATTTATTTATTTATTTATTTATTTATTTATTTATTTATTTATTTATTTCTTGTGTTTGAAATGCAGTAACTGGCCTGAACATACCCTCTTGCTGTGCTGGGATCACAGGTGTGAGCCACCACCAGGAAAGGAAGTTTTGAAATTGGGTTTGAGTTTTTCTGAGGACTGGTTTCTGTCTCACTCTTCCTCTCTGAGCACAGCATGCTAGTCTTTCACAACACTCAAGGGAAGGTGACTGATTGATAGTATGGAACAATGGTCTTGCAAGTGAAGGGGTTTGAATGTTTGAATGCAAGATCTCCCCCATAGCCTCCTACTTATTCTCCGTGTGGTGGAAACTTTGGGAGATGCATGAGCCTTGCTGAAGGAGGTGTGTCACTAGGGGGCGGACCTTGCAAATCAGTGTTCAAAGCCAGCCTGGTCTTGCTGCACTGCCTGCTGCTGATGTGTGATGGTGTGAACTGGCTGCCATGCTTTCTCAACCAGGACCAAATCTCCCCTTCCATAAGCTGCTTCTTGTCAGGTGCTTAGTCCCAACAAGAAGGTAACCGCTACAGGGTCTGACTGAGTGTGGGTCTGACTGAGTGTATTGAACAACAGACTATCTAGGGAAGAGTAGCATGTACCAGTTCAGTTCCCATAGAGGGAAGGCTTGACTGCAGCCTTGTGACCTGGTGCCAGCTGTGCATAATACCTCTAGTGTGGATCTGAACTCTTCTGTGTTTCAGAGCCTTTTCTTTATGACCAGTGGACAACACTCACTCTTGTCCCGTGAGTTTATGAGAATGCACTGGATAGTTCCTGGCCTCCTTCACCTTTGCTGTGGGCTTAGCCTCCCAACCTCTGCTTCCACCCTGGCAAGCACCTAGAAGGGAGAAGTTAGCTTCCAGCCAGGTGCTCTCCTCCCTTCAGCCCTTGAGGTCTCACTGCTTTGGTAGTCTTTGGATGTTCAACTCACACATGCCGGAAGTCGCATTCACCTTTCCTAGTTGCTCTGGGCAAGGACCTTGATACAATGCCAACTGGTGTGTCTATTAAAAAGGAGAACTTGTTGCATAAAATCAGTTTTAAAATGCTTTGTCTCAGTGACTGGAGAGATAGTTCAGCAGTTAAGGCGCTTGCCTGCAAAGCCTGTCTTCCAGTGTTTGATTTCCTAGTACCCATGTAAATCTAGATACACCCATTCTCTCTTTCTCTTTTCTCTCTATCTCTCTGCTTCAAATAAATCTATAAATAAATATAAAAATAAGTGTTTTGCTTTATCTTACCATTCAAACATAGTCCCTTAGTGTGTCTTACATGCATATATAGACTTCAGTTATAAAGTCCTGGTATAGCAGAATTAAGTCTTAAAGTTTTTAAAGTGGTTTTTGGTTCTCAACAAAATTGCACAGGGGTCCACAGAGCTGTATGTACACTTTCATACATCAGAGTCTACCACAGGACAGACATCTCCTACCTGAATAGCCCATTCCTTTGCCCATATATGGACTGGATTTGCCCCGTCTGTCCTATATGTTGGGGTTCACTACACTCTTGGTGGCATACTTTCTCTGAGCTTTGATAAATGTACTGACATGCACCTGTCATTGTACTGTCAGAGGAGTTTCTGTTCAAAAAATTCTGGTCGTGCCTGGTCATCCCGCTCTCCCCGAACCCTTGCCAATCACTTATCTTTTAACTGTCTACATAGTTTTACCTTTTCCTGAAGGTTTTATGTTTGGAAACATGCAGTTTGTTGCCTTCTCAGCTTGGCTTCTGTCACTTATTGTTGTGCATTTAAGATTCCTCCATGTCTTTTCACAACTTTGTAGCTCATTAATTTTAGCACTGAATATTCAGTGCTGAATAATATCTAGATGTACCACAGGTTTATTTATCCTTTCGACTCCTAAGGGACATCTTGGTTACTTCTAAGTTTTGGCACTGATGAAGAAAGCTGCCATAAACATCTGTGTGCAGGTTGTTTGTGCTAACATAAATTTTCAGCTCATTTGCATAAACATCAGAGTATGGCTGCAGGATTGTTATATGCTAAGAAGCATGTTTAGTTTTGTCAGGAACAGTCATACTGTCTCTTAAGGTGGCCGCACAATGCATGAGTTGCTTTTGATATTGTCAGTATTTTGGGTTGGGATCACTGTGATGCTGTGTAGCAGGATGTCATTATAGTTTCCTTTGTGGGCGGAGGGGGGATTTCTTGCAGTAACTGTGTGGGGGGGTGTGGAAGTGGTTATGTAATGTGTGTATATGTGGGTGGGGGTGTTGGAAGGGTTCTTGTTTGATCTTTTTTTTTTTTTTTTTTGGTATTACTTTTTCTTTTCTGATGCACATGCTCTCCCAGGACCTCAGCTCAGCTCATTGCGCTTGGAGTTGCAGCTCCCTGAGGATGTGGGGTGTTGACATCGTTTCCTCTGCATCTTTCCACCTGGGCATTTTCCCAGCTGAGGTGTCTGTTCTAGTCTCCTACCAGCTTCTCGCTTGTGCTCTCCTTTCTTATCGCACTTTGAGCCGTTCTTGGCTGTGGAGTAGCCATCCTTTAGCAGATACGTGTTCACAAAGATGCCCTCTGACTGCAGCTTGATTCTCGTTCTCTTGAAGCAAATTCACTATTTTAAAATTGAGCACCTGTTAGAAAAGGTACATTTTTCCCACTGCATTCCAGTCTGAGACAGCAGCCTTGAGTTCAGAGTCGTCCTGGCATTTCTTGTGAAGATTTCCAGATGTATCATTCTCAGATGCTTGTATTTTGCTCTCATAAGCCAAGTATCCCCAGATTCTCCTCCTTGCTCACTTGCTCCCACCACTGGCTCTGCATTAAACTTCTTCATGCTCATTTCCTCTGGTGGCTATAATAAAACCACGTAAAATAGGCAACTTAAAACAGTATGCATTTCTGTCTCATGCTTCAGGAGGAACTAGGGATAGCCTGCTCTCTCTCAGCCATGCAGAGGATCTTTATTGTTTCTTGTAGGGTAATGGTTTGCTGGTGTCCAAGGCTTGCAGGTGTGTGCCTTCATTTTCACAAGATGTTCCATGTCACACCTCACTGGTGCATCTTCTTGCAGTGACCACCAGTCCTGTAGTATGTAGCATTTTTGCTATAACACTATTTCTAAGTAAGGTTACTTTCTGAGGTACTGAGGATTAAGACTTGAGCATAACTGCTTTGAGGGATATAATTTAGTCTACAGTCCACCTCTATAATTCAAAAGCTATACTCCATATAAAAAAGGGACACAAATTTGTATGAATATAATTCAGAAATAGGCATTAGTAATGAAACTTTAGAGATTTGTAGTCAGAGAAGATTTGCAATGGACAGTTTTCTTGCATCTCCCAACTTTATAAAAAATTTATTCTGCCTGTTTCAGGTAACTTGTGAAAATACTTGTGCAATTAAAATTCACCAAAATGCATTACTGTTGCAAAATGAGTAATAATTGTTTTTGTCTGATATATTTATTGTTTCCTTGCCAAGAAAAATACATAATGAAAATAGAATCTCCATTATTGGTGAAATAACATGATGTTAGTGCTTTTCCAGTAATGTCTTTCTGTCCTGCTTTTGAAATAACTCTTAGTAAAGACAGTTTTCTTACTGACATTTGATTTCTGATAAAAAAAATAGGTCCCAATATATGTCTTTCCTCACTAGTGACATAAAATTAATTTCAGCATATTCTCCCCTTTCTTCATAAGTACTTTTATATACACACCATCATTAATATGTGTCAATGTTTTTAATGTATTATAGTAGAACTCTGATAAATCAACTAAAATGTATGTATTTATTAATCATGTAAATCACCAAATGGATAAAGTATTGGTCAGTCACATTTTGCAGGCAAGGTTGAATTATTTGCCAGTCCTTCATTGCATTCTAAAAAAAAAGAGTATAGCACTGCTAAGTTTATAATGAAAATTAATTAGATAATATATTTTCATGAATGAGATAAACTAAAATTTATTTATTTTCTTAGCTTCTGAAAGGTTATTTATGTAGAAGAGATTTAATAGTGAAATTGCCCAAGCCAAATGAGAGTGACCTTGGACTTTTAAATGAAAGTCCATTTTGCATGTTCATCTTTTCTGTCCCCTTGAGTCTTCCTCCTTTGGTCTTCATTCTTCTTAATCCCAGCAGTACTTTTAGTTGTGAGTGATGTGATCTTTGTTCTCATGGGTTTGTGTCATTTAAATCTGTCTGCTTACTTGCCTTACATCTTGGACCCAGAGAGTAAAAGTAATATGAATATATTCATCTAAAAGAATCATGGTTTCCTTGCCAGAAGTTTTTAGAAGTTTTACCCTTTGGATAAAAAGGCCACAGCACACACTTCCTCATCCTGGAGGACAGAGGGTTAGAGGCTAACAAAAGCACCTTACTGGAGCATCAAGAGTCCATTTGGACTGTGCTGACTTTAGATTAGATGTGGGATAAAGAATACTCTTAAGGCATGCATAGAAGTGTAGTCAACACTGCATAATGGCTCTCCCAAATCCTGATTGCTGCTAGACCAGACATACTAAAGCATGTGTGGAAAGAGCTCTGTTTGCTTTTCTGTCTTTAAAACACATTGTTTTTGCACATGATCCTAGGGTTGAAGGAGTCTGCCAGTGTTTTAGAGAACATCAACTGACTGCAATGCTGATGCTGTTATCCTAGTTGACAGCATCAGGCCTGTATTTACAGCTTGTCAAATCAGATGCTTTTCTTTGGAGGAGAAGAACGAAACATTTTCAGGAGATTGTATACTTTTGATTGTTGAGAGCATTTTATTCTCGCTTGATTCCCTAGTGCAGCTCTGTGGACTCCCTTATCTGGAGAGCTTATTTGACTCTTGGCATTCTTTTCAGCTACTTGTGTTTGATCTCTACCAGTTGCTCTTTCAAAGTCCTCTTTTCTGGAAAGATGTGGTGGCTCATGCTTCTAATGCTAGCTGCTGTGGAGGCTGAGGCAGGAAGATCTTAAGTTCAAGGCCAACCTAAGCAAAACTGCACAATTATTTCTCAAAATTAGAAAAAAAAAACAGTTAAAATGGCTAGAGACTAGCTTTGTGGTTAAAGTCCTCGCCTAGCATGCACGAGGTCCTGATTTAAGTGTCCCTTCTCTCTGTGCTGCTGTTGTGGTGGAAAGTATAGCCTGGCCTTGTGTCTGGTTTCAGTGGGTCACCAGAGGAAGCAGCCAGGAAGTATCACCCATTAGAATCAGAGACGGTCGGTGCCTCCTTTCCTGCTATGGTTTTTGTTCAGATGATACTCATTTAACAAACAAAACTGAATTTAATGACCTCTAAGACCCCTTGAAATATTTAATAATTCTTGATTCTCCTTCATATGGTTTTAAGGTTATGTTTTAACCTATAAATTGGAAGCTTTGAGTACTTTGTTTTTCTAGGCAATTGAATTAAACATATCTATTTCCATGATTTCACCTGTTTATTATGATTCTGAAAACTTTACATGATAAGTTGATTGATGTTTGTCTCACATATAAGTTAGGCATGGAAAAGCATAATCATGTGATTATCTCTGACCATGTGATCAGAGATGTGCACATCCTAATTCTGCCACCTGGACTCACTGGCCTACGCAGATGTGATTGTTTCTTTCACTGAAAAAAATACATTAAAATTGTTTGATATACAATAATCATGTGGGGGGCATGGGGTTATATTTTGATATATTCATGCAGTGTGCTTTATCTGGTCATGTTATTTACCATATTTTCCCTTGCCATCATGGTGCTTTCCCTTTGAGTCCATAAGCTGAAATAAACCCTTTCCTCCCATAAGCTGCTTTTGGTCAGGTGCTTTCTGCCAACAATGTGAATCTAACTGCAACACTGCCCTATTACACTCTAGAAGATGAGGAGTTATTCCTACCTCTATCATTGACCATTCTTTGTCTTGCTCACTGCAGCCTCTGGTGACTCCATTCTGTTTTCTGTTCTAGGAGACCAGGTGTACATCCTTTGCCACATGCACTTTTGTATTTCTATTCTTGACATATTTAACATACTTTCCCCAAGTTCCGTCCATGTTGCTATGAGTGACAGGCTTCGTTTTTTATATAACTGAATAACATTCCAGTGTCTATGCTTTTCTTCATTCATCTGTGGAAGGACACCAAGGCTGGCTCCAGATCTTAGCTTTTGTGAATAGTACTACAATAAACATAGGAGTGCAGATATTTTTCTCACTTTGTGATTCTTTTTTCATGAATATATGTGCAGCAATGAACTTGTGATTAACTGCTTTAAACTCCTAAAATAGTGAGACTGTTGGGATTTATCTGGTTCAATTGAATCACAAAGATACTTTAAGAGGTATCAAAGTTAGAGGACACATGAAGAAAGAAACAGATGGGCCTTGAGGATCAAGAAAGAGCATATGATTGAAGCATGTGGCCCACCTCTGTAATTGGGAAAGGAAGGGACAGATTATCTCCCAGAACATCCAAGGAACACACAGCCTGGCCCAGAGCCTCCATTGATCCCAAAGATGCTTATCAGATTTCTTCCCTCTCAAACTGTCCACCTGTTGTTTTCAGCAGATCTGTGGCCCATAGTCACTGATCTACTTGTCTTCTGCATGATGGTCAGCACGCTTGCTCTGAGTCCAACCAGGTCACTGAGGAAATGGGGAATAGACCACAGCTTAAGATCAGTCAGGATCTCTAAACATTATCATCTTTCTGTGCAGGCCAAAGCTATACCAAACCTAGTCACATTGCTTTAAGTATGTGGATTACATAATTGTAAGGTTACCTTTAGGCAAGTTACAAGTAAGAAATTTAGCATCTTATACCAATAACCTCAGTAAAACTATTTCTAAGATCCATGGTAAATAATCCTGCAGTTCTTTCCAGTATTTCATTCTTATAGTTCATCCCCACATAGAAAACCAAATTTAAGGTGAGCAAAATGGCTAAAGCCTACAATCCTACCACTGGGAAGGCTGAGACAGGAGGACCAGGAGTTCAATGCCAGCCTGGGATTATTACAAGACCCTTTTAAAGTAAATAAGCATATATACATACACTAAAATTGTTCCTGCATTATTGCTGAGCGGTAACCTCATGTGGCAGCTGTGGACTATCTGGCTGCTGGCTATAGCTGTGTTACTGATTTTGTAGTTCTGTCTTCTTACTAAGGATTGCTGTCCCACTAGATACTGGATGGACATTTCTAGGTCTGTCAACACTGGAGGTTCCAGTACAGATGCCATGGTTGCTGGGCCCAGTCTTAATAGTAACATGATAAAGGCAGTAGTGATAAAAGCCGTGAGTGTGTCAGACCTTCCTTCCAACACCCTCTCTTCTTTACGATCTGCCAGGTGTAGTATCCGGTGTGTTAGTTACTTTTCACATTGCTGTGACATAACATCAGACAGAAGAGAAGGAGGAAGGATTTGTTTTGGCTCACAGTTTGAGAGGCTCTGCCTTATAAGTTGACAGTGACTTCTCAAATCTCCTCAGATCAATAAGCAGAGAGCTTGGGTAAAGCAGAGCTAGATAGCCCTTAAGGCAGATCCCAGAAACTCACTTTCTCCATCTAGACATTCAGAATAGCACCATTGGGTGGGGACCAAGGGTTCAAACACACGAGGCTGTAAGGGACATCTCACATTTCAAACCATCACATCACACCATTGGACTAACTCCAATTCAGAAGATCATGTAATTGGCCTTTCATTCACTCCAAACTCATGACTACATTTCCCAAGGACCTATGAACATGCCTAAAACTTAGGGGCTACAGACTGTTTCCACCTTTCTGCAGCCAGTCCTGTTGCTCCTCAATTCCTAGAGGTCCTGAGGTTGTGTCCTTGGGCAGGCCTGGCCTCTCTGTCCTACTGTGAAGTAGATATACCCACCCATCCCTGTCTGCCTTCTCTCCCTTCCCCCATTGATGTTCTCCTCTCAGACTATCTTCACTTGGCTCCTTATGCTCTCCCTTCAGCCAGCAAGCAGCCTGCTGTTCTCCTCATCTCCTCTCTTTCTTTGTGTGTTTGATGTTCTGTGCTCCAGGGATGAGCTTATCAGCTCTTGTGTATGTTTGAGCCTGTGGAAACCTCTCTGAATCTGGGGACATTTGAGACTTGGAACTCTGATTTCAAAAGCCTTATTAAATTGGGCACTTCCTTTTATCCTTCCCTCTCCTCTTAATCAAAAACCAAGGAAAGGAAGTAATAATGTTTGGAACTTTGAGTTCTGCCAAGCCTTAACTGTGAAGAGGAATGATTGCCAGTGGTGATAACATGGGGCCTGGCCAGTACTGTCAAGACCTTTAGTTGCCCACCATCTTGAAAGTGACTGGCAGTGAGCTTGACAAATGTGCTTTTGATCCACATTGAAGCAGAGTGAGAGAGCTCATGAAAGAGAAGAGCTTTTTCTATGATCAAAGTGCTCTCCAAGGGTGCAGGCCCTGTGCATGGCTGTGGGCTTACCTACCTCCCCCAGATTTGCGCAAGGGACCCAGTAGACAGGCGTTCGCAGGGAGACCGCTGTTCATTTTCATTCCCACAGGTGATGTGGTTTACAAGCATGCTCCTGATGCCTCATAGTTGGAATCATGCCTCAGTGGGGAGCACAGCCTTCCCCCCTCCCCACCTCCCCCACCCCCATGTACCCTCACTGCCCCCATCCCAGCAGTCTGCCCTCTCTGTACCTGACCTCTAGCTTACCTGCCCAGCCTTTTTTTGTCCTGATGTGAGGGGGTGAATGGAATGTGGCATCTCGTCAATCAGCAGTGTGTAGTCAGAGCCTCAGGACAGGATGTGCACTGTACAAGTGTAGACTAGCTCCAGCAAGACTCACGGTTTTCTGGGTCAACTTTGCTCAGGATGGTAAAGATCAAAAGAATTAAAACACAAAACAAACAAAAAGAAATACTCCAAGTTTTGCAGATAGAAAAGCCTTTTCAAACAGGACCCTCATCAATTAAAAACCACTACAAAAAAAATTAGATCTGACTATGCTGAGGATTCACAATCAATCTTCGGAATCAGCATTTCAGGTTTCTTAACTAATCCAAACAGGAAAATAAGAGTCAAAAGTACTGTGAAATCTGTTCGTGCCCAGGAGAAATTTCAGAAGTGGTAACATGAATACTGCTCTTACAGCTAGCCTGACAACCAGTTCCAGGGCGATAGTGACAGATACGGTGATCAAACAAAACCTATCAAAGCAGAAATCCAGAGGCTACAGAGGGCTCAACACTAAATCAGACTGCCAACAGGCCTGCCATGGTTCAGGGCACATGACGGAAGAGGGACAGAAAGATTATAAGAGCCACAGAGTGGGTAGGAATACCCTGAGGGATGGTCCCCCACTACAGGGACTGACTGAGGCCTCATGACCCCTCAATGAATGAACCCCAGTGAAGAGGGCCTCCAGGGTGACAGGAGCTGGGGCAAGGGGATAAAAGAGTATAACTATTATAATTTATAAAAAATTAAATTAAAAAAAAAAGAAAGAAAAAGTACTGTGAGGGCTTCAGACAGTGCCCTAATGTGTGCTTGTGGTGAACTTACAAAAAAACCATTGAAAACAAACAGAAGCTATAAAATTGTACTCACCTTGTATCTTCTGTTTTTCTTTTGTTATTTACTTTTATCATTCTTTTAGGAATTTTTTATTACCATAATATGTGATTGTAGTGTTTTGGTTTTATTTTTTTTTTTCTGTCTGGTGCTGCATGGTGGTGGGTATTAGAGAAGAGAAAGATAGAGTGGGTTCATATTAAATGTATGATTATAAATCCAGTCCTTTGAAAAGTCTTCTTTACTGTATTTCAGTTCAAGGGTTTTTTTTGGGGGGGTGGGTGGGGGGTGGGTCTCACTCTGTAGTCTCAGGCTGACCTTGAACTCACAGTTATCCTCCCACCTCTGCCTCCTAAGTGCTGGGATTAAAGGCATGTGCCACCATGCCTAGCTCATTCCAAATTATTTTCTAGTGGTAATTATGTACCTTGTTTTATACAAGTTCCGAAAATTTCAAGGATATACATAATTCTTTTCTGTCTTTTATATGAATTTGATTTATTAAAATTATATTCAATTTGAACTCATTTTTATTACCTTAATAATAGCTTTAGAACTCCTTGGGGTAACTTCTAAGGAGAAAGATCCTTACATTGCTATCTTATTTTTTGATCTTGTATTTTTTCTGTAATAAGTATGGTTCATTATTAGCTCCATATTTATAATCTTTCAAGGGATTTAGAAGTGTAGTTCCAAGAATAGAGCTAATGGTAAATGTGTATTGAGGTCAATAGGACATACTTGGGATCTAACATGAAACTCATTTCTAATTCTTGCTTTTTGAAATTATGATTATTTCATAATTAAGAACAAACAATGAGTAGATAAGCATTGAAATGGATAATACTACTCATATGCCATCAGAGTCTGTAATCTGTGTTGAACATCCTGACCCTCTATTTTGACTGCGCATAATAACATGCCTTCAGTGGACGATAGAAGTTAGAAGGACCCAGGAAAATGATCCATTGTCTGAAGGTTTCTGTGGCCCAGAAACAAGTATAGCCTCTTTTTTCATAAATTCTGTCTCCTGTTAGTCTTTAGTTTTTACATTTAGGAGTATTTATACTTTCCAGATCAGCTAGCAGAGGCACAGGAATCAGTCGGCTTGCCTGAGACTGAGACACCATTCTTTCCAACCTTTCTTTATGTCCTAGAGTATGTGAAATATTTATCCCAGAAATGTATAATAATTTTGGAATATTTTTATTAAAAATGTTTACTCAAAATACTTTTCTACAGGGACAATTAGTTTTTATATGTAGCGCATTGGCATTTTTTAGCCTTATAAAAGTTATCTTAGACTTATGAAAATGTGTCTTCAAGACCTAAGAAGATAGCTCAGTTGGTAAAGTGCTTGCCTTGTAAGCCTTAGGATTGGAGTTCAGTTGCCAGCATTGATGTAAATTGCAGGCCGTGGTAGCTCATGCTGTCATCCCAGTTCTGGCTAGGGGGAGACTAGCAGATCTCTGGAGCTCTGGTGAACTAGTATAGCTTAATCATTGAGTCTCTGCCTCACAAACAGGTGGACAGTACACCTGACGATAATACACCCAAGTGTGTATACATCCTCTAGTGTGCATGTGTGCACGCATGTGCACATGTACACATGCATATTAACACACATGAACATACATCACATGCACACATGCAAACAACAAACAAGTCCCATGACTAGAACAAAGACCTATATACCTTTCATCATGATTCATCAGTCTCTCTCTTCTCTTTCTCTCTTTCTCCATTTCTCCCTGCCTTATTTTCTCTCTTAAGAAAAAGGGCAGATAGATATAGATTGATAGGAATAGATAAAGCCATAGATGTTCCCCCTGAACAATATCAGTATAGGTAACAGATACCCCTTTTCCTCCTTAGTAATTAGTGTGTATTTCCTGAAAGCAAAGATCTTTTGTAATGAAGTTTTTTTTTACCAAATTCAAATACTTTAACACTGATTAGAATAGTTTAATCTAAGTAGCGATTTATGTTCCAATTTTGTTAAGAATCTCAACAATGTCTATGAAGTTGAAGATACTGTCTTGCATTTAATTGTTATAATCTTATAATCCTTATCTACATGGTCCCTAAGCATTTTCTTTATCTTTAATGATAGTGAAATTTTTTTTAAAAAAGATGCTAGCCTGTTGTTTTATGGAATGTTCCTCAATTTGAGCTTGAGTTCTCCTCACAACTGGATTCAGATTATATGTTTGGGTCTGTTAAAGCAAACCAAAATTATGTCCTGTCCTTAGAATGTCACATCTTGGCATTCACTTTGCGCTTATTGGTGACTTTGACTTTGATCACTGGCATAAAGACACTACCTGGTTTCTCTACCCTGAAGGTATATTGTGGGGTAAGAGCTTTTAACCCCACAAATTTCACAGAATAATAGTGAGGCCTTGAAACCAAAATATCTCCAGTAGTGCAGGTCATATTATAGTTTGATGAATCTTAACATGCAGTTATTTAGCTAAGAGGTTCTGCAGTTTATTCTAAACCTTTGAATTATTTATAATGACTTTTAATTCTGAGCCCATATTTTGAAGAAGAAGATAGATGAGGGTTAGTGTGCAGAGAAGGGCTGCTAAAGTTGGAAAGGCCAATAGTTATTTCTTTCAAATGCCTAATACATGAAGAACTTTCCTCATCACAAATTGTGCAGATCAAACCATACATGGTCACGAGGATGCTAGGTGATGAGTCTTTAGTATTTAGGGAAAGTCACGGGTTATGAGTGAATTGTTTCTCCTGAAATACTGTGAGACTCATCATTGAATTGAGCTGGATAAGACTTTCGTGTTAATTGCATCCTTTGGAGTAAAAATACTTTGCATCTGTCTGAAGTTTTTTTCCTGCCTTTTCCTGTCAACCTTTGGTATCTTCGATACCACAAATCCTCTCAAAGGACCTTTTGAGTACTTTGAAATTGTTACTTTAAAAATGATACTAATATAAAGAGGTAGAAAAAAAATTCCCATATAATTTCTAATTGGTTCTGGAACCAAGTGCAAAAATACACTGTTCTATCACCATAAAGTCACTTGTTAATAGAACCTGCTCCTGACACATTATGTGATGTGACTGACCTACTGTTATGAGCTACTACTATGACAGCAGATGAATACTTGGTGACTGACGACTAGCCTAGGAAAACCCAGGTATCCATGTGAAAATGGAGAAAAGCAAATATCAAATAAGAACCAAGTTGCTATATAGTAGGCGCTCTCTGTTGACTGGCTTGACACCTGCAGATTCACTGACCATGCACAAAATTACTTAGGGTAGGGGCTGGAGGGATGGCTTAGTGGTTAAGGTGTTTGCCTGCAAAGCAGAAGGGCCTGATTTCCATTCCCTAGTACCCACATGAAGCCAGATGTACAAGATGGCACATGTGTCTAGAGTTCCTTTGCAGTGGCTAGAGGCTCTGAGGTGCCCATTCTCTGTTTCTCTCTCTCTTTCTCTCTCTCTCTCTCTCTAATTAATAAAATATTTTTAAAAGCTACTTAGGGGGGAAATCCCTCTCTACTGAACATATATAAACATGTTTTCATGTCATTAATTCTTAAGTAATATAGTCTGACTTCTTATATAGCATTTATACTGCATTAGGTATTATATATAAACTAGAGATTAATTAGAGTAAAGTGTACTGAAAAGAGCTACGTAGGTAATATGCAGATGTTACACTCTATATTGGGACTTAAGCATCTGCAGTTTTTGGTATTCTTTGGGGGAGGCTGCTAATAATCCACCACGAATACTGATTGACATTTATATACTAGAGATCATATAAATGGTCAAGGAATTAGCTAACACATCTGGAAGGGAAAATGAGGCAGAAAAAAAAATGCTTGCAAACCAAGATGAAGTAAGATTCTTTTTTTCTCCCTCTACTCCCAACTCAGACTTCTAGATGGTATCGTCCCACCTGCCCCAACTGAGAGCTGGTGACTTGTACATTGAAATGACAGTTGAAATTCTGTGGGCTAAAGGACACTGGGTACAGTTGAGGACAAGGAGAATTCAGTCCCTATCTGGACATTGAATGCTGTCTGTGTTCTCCAGTAGGATACTGTCCATCATGTATTCCTCTGCTTGCCTCCTTTGGGAACCCTGGGCAGCACAGACAGAGATGTTCCAAAACATCTTTCAGCCAGCTTCACATTGACGAGGACAACCATGACATCTCATGAAAGCCACTCGGAGCCATCAAGAGTAGGAACAAAACCAACATACATGAGTGGATTGGTAGGAAGAAAGAGTGAGAAGGACTCTGTAAGAAGAAAACCTGACTGATAGTCTCAGAGAAATAATGTAAAGTGTTGATTTTAGGAAACAAGATCATAATACTATTCAAAATGATTTGAAGGTTAAAAAAAGAATTCTTTGAAATTAAAAACATATAACAGAAAAGAAAACTTCAGTAGGGTTAGGATATGAATGAAGCAAATATCTAGAAAATAGAGCAAAAAAATATGTTCGAATTGGGGGAGGAGACAGAAAAGTAAAGGTTATCCAAGCTGATTGGGGGTGGGAGGAATCCACATGCAAATAACAGGAATTCTAAAAGGTGAACTAAAAATAATGAAATTGTTCAGACATTTCCAGGAACTGAAGGTGGTCATCACTCTGGACCTGGGTTACGAACACAATAACCTGAGAGCGTGGTGAGAGACAAGCAGATGGGGAGCAGGGTGGCCTCCCACTTCTCACAGCACCCACTGGACATGTATATCATGCTGCCCTGGCTGCTCTGTAGAAACATGCTTTCTGTTCTAGATTATTATGCCTTACTGCTCAGATTCAGGATGCCCACTTCTCAGGAAGCTTTTAGAGGAAATTTAGATACCATCAGATGGTAAGCTAAGAGAAAGGATACAGAGTATCTCCAGGGAGATGGTCAGGAAAAAGCAGCTAAGCAGCAGACCTTGAGGGCAGGCAGATCAGGACTGAGAGCCAAAGAACTTTGTAAGAAACTTCTTCAAGAAGATAAAAGGGAAGGACTGGGTTTGCGTAGCTCTCCTATCATGTCCAAGCCCTTGGTGCTATGTCCAGCACCACCAAAAAACCAAAAATTAAAAGCATTGAAAGAAAGATAAAAGGGCAATATCATATTAATGCCTAAGGCATGCGAAGACACCACAAGAAAACTCTAGGCCATTATATCTAGTCAACGTTGTTGTAAAAACCCTCAGTAAATAATTTCAAGCCAAAAATCACAAACACAATAAACATTTGCACACAATGACCAAAGTGTTCTTATTCCTAGCCTGCAAATAAGTTAATTAATTTTTAAAACCACTGAGCAGTATCACCATACACCTGTCTGGATGACCATCATCAAAAACATGCCAAGTGGCAAGTTCTAATGAGGGCGAAGTGTGAGCTTCTGAGGACTGTGGTGTGGACGAAGGCTGGTGCCACAGACAACAGTGTCAGAGAGAACATCTGCGTGACCCATGATGCCTCATCTGGTGTTTGTCCTCTCAGAATGGTGTGGATGAAGACCAGTGCCGCCACCACGGACAACAGGGTCACCTACCATCCCTCATCTGGGTATTTGGTCCCCCAGAATGAAGTTGCCCACCTTGTACTGTTGCCTTCACTCTCCTGTTTATTAAGTACGGTTTACAACAACGAGATATGGAGATAGCATGTCTGTCCATCAGAAGATGGGAGAGTTGGAAGTCAGGAACACAAAGCTGTGGGGTGCATGTGTGTCTGTATACATCTATGATGTAATTTATTCATAGTTTAAAAGGCAGCAGTGTCGTGAGTGGTGGCACAAGGCTTTAATCCCAGCACTTGCGTGGCAGAGTTAGGAGGATTGTTATGAGTTCAAAGCCAGCCTGGGACTATAGAGTGAGTTCCAGATCAGCTCAGGGTAACGTGAGACCCTACCTCAGAAAAACAAAAACAAAGGCAGTTCTGTCACTTGTCACAGCATAGTATACTACGTGGAATAAGGCAGATGCACAACTCTATCACATGAGGTCAGATACATGTGGGATGGAAAGCAACAAAAAGAGGCAAAGGCACAGAGAGAATAAACACTGACTGCCCTGTTGGGAAGGAAGGGCAGTGGGCTGAAATGGGAGATGTAGGTCAGAGGAGACAAAGCTATGCACATGAGGGCTCTTCTTAATAATGGATTTGTATTTGGGGTTTTTGCTAAGTGAGTAGCTTTTAACTTTCCATACACAAGCACATGAATGGGTAAATGTGAGTTGATGGACATATTTGCTTCACTATATTATTATCTCTGTCCTCTCATAGCAAATGTTTGCTTTAAATATATTCAAAATTTAACTTTTGTAGGGGCGTTCAAAGTAGAGTGTCACTGTACCCCAGGCTGATCTTGGAGGGGTACAGGCGAAAGCTCAGACACTTTGTTCCTGCTTTGCCAGCTTTCTTTTCCTAGTCCCTGGACTGTGTCCCCCACCCCAACCCTCAAACATCTGTCCTTCCTGCTGGTGGCCTCAGAAACTCTCATCTCCCTGGCCCTCTGTGTCAGAACCTGGCTTCGCAACATAGGAAAATTGACCGATTTCTGAATTGACATAAAGACAAGAGAATGAGAAGACTGAGCTGTCTATTAAATTGTCTGCTGGTTATCAAATACAGACTCCTTTGTCATAAAGGCCAAAGATAAAAGAAAATGTGTATGTTTAATATATGGGACCAAAATAAGTCTATTTTTTGACATAGTACTTGAGGAGAAGGTAGGTCAAAAAGCCTAGCCACCCCTGAAATGAATTTTAGACTCTTTATTATTGGTGTGATGGCGCAGGGAGAGATACCAGGGACGGTGCATTGCTGATAGAAATGATTTTTACAGTAGGTGCTAAATTAGATGTAGAAAGTAGGAGAGTTATCAGGCCTCCGTTGTCATGTCTGACCTTCCAGGTCCCCGTGGAGGAATCATAATAAAAACGAGCTGTGGGCTTATCCTGAGATACAGCAATCTGGTGATAACCGGCGCCAAGCAATTCTCCAGCTTCTCCACAAATGGGGTGACAGTGGGGTCGTTCAGGGTCACGGAGGAGATGCATTGGTTTTGATCAGTTTTTAGAACCATATAGCAGCTTATCTGTGGGTCAGAGAAATCTAGTTTTCTTCGTTCTTTTTTCATCATTTCTCCCCCTGGGGCACTGTGTGGATTTGCCTCTGGAAGCTCATGTAAGGCTCTGGGCATAATTGGGTTTGGGCAGATCCAGACACTATGTCTGCAATAGGATACTGGGTTCCAATCCTGTTCACCGTTAGCCTCCATCCAGGCCTGTGATCTGGCAGGAGAATGAGTGTGCAGCGTGCTGCTCACAGCCCACAGGGTACTGCTTTTACTGGCAGGGTTACCTGGCCTTTAACACTTCCAGCCTGATCTCCTCTTTTCTTTATTCCTTGTTCTTAATTCTAAATCCTTACTAAAGTAATTCAGAGCTATAAGATATTGTTAGGTAAAAAATAGTTAAATAATATCACATCCCTACCTTCCTCAATGTCCACAAATAATGTGACATAGAATTTTATAAAGACAATAATGACAGTGGGGAAATGACTCAATCAGTAAATTCTTGTTGCACAAGCATGAGGACCTGTCGGATCCCCAGCACCCATGTAAAAGCTGGTTATGGCATCATACTCTGTAATCCCTGCTCTGGGAAGCAGAGACAGGAGGATCTCTGGACTCCCTGCCTAGCTAGTCTATCTTAAACATTGAGCTCTGAATTCAGTCGAGACTCCTTATCTCAAAATATAAGGAGAACAATTGAGGAAAGCATCCAATGTTAACCTCGGGCCTCCACATGCTCACACATGCATGAACTCCTGTACACACATGATGCACAAATTTGTTTTCTTACGGCACTCTTGGGTTGATAGAATGGCCAAGGCTTCTTAGTTTTACTGCCGTATATCAAATATGCAAATCCACTTAACATATCCCTGGGAAAAGCATCAGCATATGGTAAAAGAATATATAAGTTTTAGGAAGAATGAAACATCATCATTTATGAGTCTTGTTTCTGTCTAGACACTGATCTAGGAATACAGGTCAGGTTTGCCATATCTGAAATGCTTTGGACCAGGAGTGTTTCAGGTTGGTTGGTTGGTTGGCTGGTTTGTTTGTTTGTTTTTTAAGTAGGGTCTCACTCTAGCCCTGGCTAACCTGGAACTCACTCTATAGTCTCATGCTGGCCTCAAACTAACAATTCACAATGATCCTCATATCTCTGTCTCCTGAGTGCTGGGAATTAAGGCGTGTGCCACAACACCTGCCCTGTTTCAAGTTTTAGAGGGCTTTTTTTTGTGTGTGTGGTCAGGAGGGGTTTAGGATACTATACACGTTACCAGTTGAACATATCTAATCAAAAAAATCTGAAATTCAAAGTACTTCCAAGAATGGCAGTGCTTAACCAGTGCTAATATTGTGGGAAACAAAGTTCATTGGGCATGAAATAAAACTTTCTTTGTTTGGGAGATTAACTTCAGAGTAGCTAAGGGGGGCAGGGGAACCTTGGGGGGGACAGTTTTTATCCTTGTATTTATAGGGTTTGGTTTTCTATGAAGCCTGCTGCCTAACATAGAGAGAGCAGAGTAGCTGTCTGAGTCATCATGAACTCATATATTGATTGTTTATTTACCTATTCTTTGTGTGTGTGGTTTGCAAATGTGGGGGGCACACATGTGCATGGATGTGTGGAGGTACTAAAACAACTGTGGGTATCATTCTTCAGATGCCATCCACCATGTTTGAAATGGGGTCTGTTGCGGTCAGCTTTCTAGTTGCTGCGCAGAAAGAACCCAAACAAAAGCGGCTTGTGGAGGAATGGGTTTATTTGGCTTACGGACATGAGGGGAGACTCCATCCTGGCAAGGAAAACGATGGCATGAGCAGAGGGCTGGACATCTCCTCTGCCACAGCACTGCAAACAGCGGCAGGAAGGTGTGCCAAATACTAGCAAGGGGAAGCTGGCTTATAACCCCATAAGCCCGCCCCCAACAACACATCTTCATCGAGGTTGTAAAACACAAACTGCCATCAGCTGAGGATCGATCTATCAGAACACATTCAATTATTTGTGGGGGACACCTGTATCAAACCATGACAGGGTCTCATTGATCTGGAACTTGCTAAGTGTGCTCCATTGATCTGCCTATCTCCATCTCCTCAGTGTGTGCCACCGTACCTGGCTGGTTTTTTCTTATTTTAAATATTTATTTATTTATTTGCAAGGAGAGAGAGAGAGAGAAAGAGAGAGAGAGAGAGAGAGAGAGAGAGAGAGAGAGAGAGAGAGAGAGAGAGAGAAAGTATGTGGGGGGGGAGCGGGTGCTACCCACTGCAGACAAACTCCAGGTGCATGTGCCCTAACTTACGTAGTACTGGAAATCAAACCTGGATCGCCAGGCTCTGGTGGCAAGCACCTTAACTGCTCCCGTCTTCTCTCCAGCCCATACACTCCGCTGTTTTAACATGAGTTCTGGGAATCAAACTCAGGTCCTCATCTTTGCAGGCCAAGCACTTTACCTACTGAGTAATTTCTTCTACCCAACGTCTTACTTTCAAGGTAAGGATAAATCACAGGTTGTAGCTGTTGACTTTGCCTATGTAACAAAGATACTGAAAGTTGCCACCTATCCTATATATATATCTTGTTCATCAGAAAAAGAAGCAAGCTTTATGAAAATGCAGACATAATTGAATCAAAGTAAAATTCCATGGGAAACAAGTCTCAAAGTCTGGAGTATTTGCAATGAGTCTTAATTGTTATAAAAGTAGTAATTCTGTCCAGCATAAAATTTTGCATATGACTTAATCTGTTTATGGGTCACTATTAGGTCATTCATTTGTTGGCACAAATGCTTGGTAAACAGAATGAATATTATGGATGCTTGGAATTCATTATGCAAACATTTTGGACACTGTGTGTTTGACTGCTGGTGAAGTATGAATGGTTCTTGTTTCTCTCTCCCCATGAGAGAGAAACTATACTAGGGAGACTGACAGCTAGCCAGCTAAGACTCAGGAGAGCTTACAACCTCATGGGAGAGAGAAACAGGTACCGTGTATACTTCCATATATATGCCCTGAACTCCATCTCCAGCGCTGTAGGTGGCGAGGATGAGCTTTTGAAGAACCTTCCTGTTTCCTTGTATATTTGGGGTTGCTTGATTGCCAATCATTTATCGCATTGATTTTCCAACTGGCTTTTACACTTTGAGGTTCATTGTTTAACTTCCAGGGGGCTCCATCCCCTCACTAATCACTGACACGTGGCAGCAGGAAAGTGAGAAGGTGATGTGAAGACTGATATATCGTCAAGTGCTTTTACTTAAGCTCCTCATGTTCTCTACACTGAAAGTCAACTGAAAGCTTGAGCTGATTAAATTAGTTTTGCATTTGTTTCAAGAAGCTCTTCCCATGTGGAGAGCTGGAGCTGTATGGGCAGCCCCAGAGGAATTCCTGCAGAAAGGGGCTGTTTCTTAAGTAAAGGAAGAGGTCGGGAAATATGGCCAAGCTGCGGACATAGTGTAGTGATTAAGAAAGAAAGTCATGTAGAGTTCAGCATAGGGTTGGTTAGACAGCACCTAAGCAAGCATCCTGGTTATTGGTTTTCAACGTTGGCCACATATTTGAAATACCCGAGTGCTTCGTAGGGTCCCTCAAGACCAATTATGTCAGTGATCCTGGGAAGAAGGAAGGAACTTCATTGTCTCCCATAACAATACTGGGGCACCACTCGGGTACTCCAGTTCCCTCATTTTCCTTAGGAAGCTCAGAGTAGACAGCTGGTCCAGAGTCAGAGGAAAGTGTGCCCAGATTGTCTCATCTCTGCTCCTTCACGCAATGAGCTTGTGTGTTTTCACTGCAGTTCTGCTCATGGCTCCCAAATCCGAAACCCACACCATGCCCTCACGTCCAGTTGTCCAGCTTCTTCTCATCATCCATCCCAGTGTCTCCCAGCTGCCTCAAAGTCATGCTAAAAGTGAATTCCCTTCCCCTCCTCAGCCCTGGCCAGCTTGCAGGTGCACATTCTGAGGAGGGAGCTCCTCTCCCCCAGAGCCGAGCCAGAGGTCTTGGAGTCTTCTTCTGTTCTTCCTTTTCTCCTCTCTTATCCATCAAGGTCCAAGTGTTAATCCTGCCTGTCAAATCCAGCCCAGCCTCTCACTTTGCTTGGCTTCTTGGAATGTGTCCTTTGTCCTGCATGGTGACAGAAGCCTCTCTCTCAGTCCTCCACATTAGGCCTCTGGTGTTGCTGACATTGACATCTGCAGTTCCACTGAGAAGCTCTTTCTGAATCATAAGTTTGATCATGAATTGCTACATGTCATGTATTGTTCTGTTCACTTAACCTTTCCTTTCATTGCCATCTCTGTGCCTGGACTCTGCCTGTTTCCTTCTTGTCTATAAATGGCATAATCTTTCAACAAACTCAGTCCTTTAATTCCTACCTTTATTGAAAACTGAACTCTTGGTGGCTGGGAAGATAGCTTAGTTGGTCAAGTATTTGTCTTATAAGCATGAAGACCTGGTTTTGATCTCCAGAGCCCACATGAAAATGTTGGACATGGTAGCACCCATGGTAATCTCAGGACTGGAGAAGTGGAGACTTGGGCCTGACTTGCCAGCCACTCTGGCCTGATTGCTGAACTCTGGGCTAGTGAGAGATGCTATCTCAATAGAAGGTGGACTGTGTTCATGAGGATAACACTGGAGGTTGTCCTCTGACCTCTTCTACACACACCCACACATGCATAGAAACCTGACATTTCCAGTAAGCAGTGTTCTTTCCCTCCCGCATGGTCACATGGCCCAGTGAATGAATTGGGCTGGGGTTGTCTCCACCTTAGCAGCAAACAGCTTGGTTGGGTTTTCCTCCCAGAAGCAGAACAGAAGATCCCGAAGCAGACATGAAACCTTCCATAGCATCTGGCCACATCCTTAGGAGTTAACACTGTCACATCCTGAACAAGGTCCTACAATCCCTCATGTTTCTCTGGCTTTAATACCTTGCTCTTTCTTGGTGAGCCCTGGTCCTCATTGACCAACTCTTAAGTGCCCTGTGCCTCTCACTCATCTGTCATTATCTTCCAGTTCTCTATTGCTCTAGCCCCTCTGTGACTTCTCTCCTTCATGTCTGTCCTCAGCATGTACTGGATCCTTGGCCTTCACCACCTGAGAGTGGACTGCAGTCTTTCTGACATTGTTTTCTTGCAAACACCATCGTTGTCTTGTTCCCTTGAATGCCTCTGTGTGACACAGAGGTCAGCTATGTGAAGCCTGATGTCCAGGTTATGGTGTCTGGGCTCCTTATCTTTCCCTCTTATCTGTCTGCTATCCCTGCCAGCTGCCTATGTAACCACTTCTTAGGCTTTCCACACAAGCAGAGCTGAAAAAACCAGTATGCTGAGATTAAACTTGCCCTTTGGCTTCTTGCCACCATGTACAATGAAGGCTTGATGAATGCTTGAATTTTGTTGTCAGACTCAGAAAGCTTGTAAGCTTTATCACTTTGGAGAATCTAAATGTGGAAACAAAGTCCAATTTTACTACAGTTTCACTTTATAAGAACAAAAAGTTATTTGGGAAAGAAAAAGGGCACAAAAAGCATTGAATGAAGGGTAGCAAATTAAAAGAAGAAAGAGGGGTGGAAATGGCTTGGACTCCGATGATGGTGTGGCTGTGTATTTTCTGTAAATACCATTCTTGCACACATGGGCCCTCTCCAGTCTGCACTCTGTTGTATACATTTGATAGAGATTGAAATGGTTACATCACCTGGCAACCCAGGCAGTTCAAATGCTCCCTGGGGCCTTCAGCTGGTTTTCTCTGAGAGGGACTTTAGTAGGTTCCATCGCATAATGGTGAGCACTTGGAAAGAGAGTTTAAATATGAGTGTGAAAAAAGGGATCAGCAGTGTTTCTTTTCTTGGAGAATGGAATATAAGAGCAACTTGTGAAGTGCTGAAAGGGATATAGCTGCAGATGATTAGCTGCTCAGAAATCTAGAAGTTGTATCAAACTTGCACACTGTCCCATTTTTAACCCAGGAGCAGTCCACATATATAGCAGGACTTGGCCTGTAATGTGCATATATATTATGTATTCATTTGCAAGGAGATAGATAGAATGGGCACACCAGGGCCTCCAGCCACTGCAAATGAACTCCAAATGCATGTGCCACTTTGTGCATCTGGCTTTATGTGGGTACTGGGGAGTAAACCCAGGTCATTGGGCTTTGCAGGCAAGCACCTTAACCACTGAGCCATCTCTTCAGCCCCTGTATCCTCATTTCTGTGGTCTGTGCTCTGGGAGTAAAAATGAAGGTGACTCAAAGGTACTCTATAAGAGTCTGGGAGAAACCTTTGCCATGGTAACTATACTTGGGCCACCCTGGCTATAAGTTCATCACACAACTTGTTGAACATGTTTACTTTTAAAACTTGTAGAGAATTAATAGGTGGTTGCATGACTGAAATGTTTGTTTTAACAGGCTGAAAAGTGGGAGGTAATTTAGACATGTACTATGATGCAATAGGAAAATACCTAATTATTCCACTTTTGGCTCAGCTTTTAGTTTCAGTTAAAACTGCTGATAGCAAAAGTCAACAAGTTTTGTAGCATAGTTCTCTTGCTGCTGCCTGTATGAGAAGCTAGCTTACTAATCTTGAAGGCCATGTCTTCATTACTTGTATGTGAACCCAAAGACTTTAGTCCTGTCACTTGGTCAGGGTTTCTTCTTGTGTGCATCTGGGAGGCTCTGAGTCAGGATGCTCCAGTGATGAGCTCTGCCTATGCATACAATGCACTGGAAGGTAATGAACGTCCTGAAAACCACACACCTAGTGGTCGTTATGCCTTCTGCATTCCTCCGGGGGTGTCAGGATACAAGCTGTGAATGCTCTCACTCTGCCTTCATGGGGCAAGTAAGAGCAGGGGATTTTGCTGGAGAGTTCACTGGATTTTGGTTGTAGACTTGTCACAGGTAGAGATTCTAAATCAGGTGTGACTAATGTTTTTTGTGGCATAAGGTCTCTGTTGGCACTATTCAACCTTGCTGTTAGAGCATAAAAGCACTGACAAATGAATGGGTATATTTCAATAAAACTTTATTTCCAAGAGTTAGAGATAGTTTGGATTGGCCTGTCAAGCTGTAATTAACCAGCCCATGTTCTGGGTGCCAGAAGATATTCCACAGCTATATAATTGTCTTCAGGAAAGACAACTGTAGTTTCCAGAGAGCTGGATTAAATACATAACCTTTAATATTCTCAGTCAAGACTTTTCTGTATACATATGTAATGACTTTATAATAATAAAAAAAATGGACATTGCCATACTAGATGGCGCATGCCTTTAATCCCAGCACTCGGGAGGCAGAGGTAGGAAGATCGCTGTTAGTTGGAGGACAGCTTGGGACTGCAGAGTAAGTACCAGGTTAGCCTGGGCTAGAGTGAGACCCTACCTTGAACTCCCCCCCCCCCCCCCCGCAAAAAAAAAAGAATGTTATTTTCTTGCTGGTCTTTGTGGGCAATCCAAACAACTCATTTATGCCTTAATTCTTTGAAAATCATTTGAAGTTACTTCTGATAAAAGGCTTCTGTAGGATTATAGTTGTTACTTTATGGTAGAGTGCATGCTTTTTCCCCTTTTTAAAAATTTCTTTATTATC
The DNA here is from genome assembly GCA_004024765.1 of Zapus hudsonius. NCBI lineage: Eukaryota > Metazoa > Chordata > Mammalia > Rodentia > Dipodidae > Zapus > Zapus hudsonius. The sequence continues at coordinate 27,056 of PVHP010001617.1, forward strand.
CATAATTAGATACACTTAATGAGTGAATAATGTGTTGATGGTTCCAATTCCCCAATTTCCCTCTTCCCTATCCCCAATCAGCTGGATATCCTCCTCCATGGGCAAACTGGTTCAGTCCATGGGGTAGGGGGTTATTGATAGCCTAGGAGTCAACCTGGTTCCACCCCTCTTTGTATGTTGTTACTGAGGGGTGGCATGTCTCTGGATATTCTCCCCCACCATGGCTCTTACAAGCTTTTCGCCCCTCTTCTGCTCAGTTCCCTGAGTCATGGTGCGTGAGTAGAGTGCATGCTTAATTTGCATGAACCCTGGGTTCAATTCCCAGTGCCACCCAAAAGAAAATTTAAAGGTATACATAGAGATTGGTCAAAGCCATAAATATTACTATTTGATCCTAAAACAATACTTAAAAAAAAACTTTCAGGCTGGCAGAGATGTTTCTACAAAGATTATCATTGTATTAGAACTTGAATGTCAATGTGTGACATAGTCTTTGATGATAATTAGTATTAATTCTCAAGCCTTCTAGGAAGGCTGCCCCACGACAAGCCTATGTAACTATCAACTGACTGGTTTCTATGTGCCACCATGTGTCCCTTCAGCTCAGCAAAGCAATAGTCTCTATTTAGAGATTTACTGAAATACCTTTATAGAGATCTGGAAAGATACACACAGGGGTATTTCCTGTCACCTATCAACTCATATTTTTGATTTTTCTTCACAGAAAAAGCAAAGGACAAAAGACCTGTCTCGAGTATTCCATTCTTACAATCCGTATGAACACAAGGTAAGAGGAACATGCTACTAGAACAGAACATGCTATGAAAGTATTGTGTATTTGAATGTTTCATGACAATTTGTTTTTAATTACAAAAGTTCTAGGCTGGGGTTTCACCAATATGTGGTGAATTTGAAGTTATAGTTACATTCATTTTTCAATGTCAGTTTTCAACCCTTATAAATTAAATAGAACATTCTTACTTCTGAACTGAAATACTTACATTGAATTCATGTGAAAATGTAGTTAGAGTGAGGTAGGGCTGTAGCTCAGTGTGAGGCCTCGCTTGTGTGTGGCCTTGGGTTCAATTCCCAGCGGAAATCTCAAAGCTTACGAAGCCAGATTGTGGGGGAGTGGTTGGCATTCTGTTGTGGCAGTGAAGGCAGTGCTTGCTTTTGGTTTTGTCTTTGCAAACACTGCAGTGCGCGAGCAAGGCTTCTGAACTGTGAAGTAGTGGGAGCACGGACAGCCTCATTTCCCAGTGCTCTGCTGGCTATTTTAACGAAAAGGTGCACAGAGTGTATTATCTGAAATATCGTACAACAGTCTTCCTGGACAGAGAACCAAAAAATGCAATGGCTGCAATGTGTCCATTCAATAATTGGTAGACTTGGCCCTTCTTATTTCAGATTATATCCCACATTCTCAACCTGCTGTATCGCCAAGCACAGTTTTTACTAGTAAGTGCTTCACCGTATATTTATAAAAGATAAGGACTCCTTTAAAAAGTACAAAGAGTATACATTTGGAGCCATTATTAGGAAAATTCTTAATAGCCCTACATCTTTATGGGGAACTATATTACACACTTCCTGAGACTTGTATATAACTTCTGTGTCTTACAATAAGTCTGTTAATTTGAGATGATCTCAAAAACAATGCCGGGCGTGGTGGTTCACGCCTTTAATCCCAGCACTCGGGAGGCAGAGGTAGGAGGATTCGCCTGAGTTTGAGGCCAGCCTGAGATTACATAGTGAATTCCAGGTCATCCTGGAGTGAGACCCTACCTCGAAAAACCAAAAAAAAGAAAAATGAAAAATTGGACAGTCTAAATTCTCATATAAACTTCAGTCTTTATCTATGAATGTGCAGGCAGACAAGTGGTAGAGACTTTTCAAGTACCTAAAATAACTAGTGTGAAAATTGAGAATACAGAGATGTCTGAATTCAGGAGGGAACAAATTGTGCCAGTCATTCCTGGAGGTTCAAAGAACAGAGAGTTTCTAGTGTTTAATAAGTGACATTTTGACTTCTGCTTTATAACAGTATGCAATATTAAAACTTTTAGCATGACAAAGTAATGTGTTTTTTTAAAGCTAAATTAGTCTTTGCAGAATAGAGGAACTGATTTTAAAGAGACTGGGCCAGCTAGTGGTGTCTGACAGGATAGAGGGAAGGTACCTTCCCAACAGAGGGAAGAGACTTCCAGTCTCCTAAAGTGATGTTGCCTTTTGTTGTAGATGAGGCCATTTAATAAGCATAAGTACAAAAGTGGTTAAAGTTAACATTTAACTACAGTTTTTTAAATGCTATGAAAAATCAAAGGTTCTACCTGACTTTTCTAAGTTTTGCCCAGTTCTAACATTTAAAAATTTACAGTTAAGGGAAATTCCATTATTCTTTTATTAGAAGTTTTAATGGAATCCAGCCATCTGTAGTTTCTACCAACTTCCTCTACATAGCTTTTATGGAATTATATCAAAGTCACCTCTGATTATTTTGGCTTCATTTGTGAAGATTTCATTCCCCTACAAATTAGTCATCAGGCAGTGAAGAATTGAGTATGAATGCTAGAGGGAGTCGTGATCTCTTTGCTAAAGATGTGTGATAAATTGCTGTCAGAAGCTAGGATGCTCAGTGAGTGATTTTTGTAGCTCCGACAATTTTCTCAGTTGGTGTTCTCTTTTATTCTGTCTGTGTCTACACAGAAAGAAAAGGGGAAATTTCTACTCTTGTTAGCTCTGCAGTCTCTAGTAGCCTCCTCATTTTTCCAAGCTCCATCAAGACAAATTTAACCATGCTATTTGTGATTTGGTCTCTTGTTGCCTGGAATGTTCCCGAAGCCTAGAACCATAGGAATGAACGATCTTCTCAATCTTCAGATGCTTCTGTTTGCCACCATAAATAAAATAACACAAAGTGATGTGTAATTACTCATTGCAGTCAAGCAGTTCAGTCTCCTAGGCAGGTAGGTTTTAGTGTAAAAAGTTTTATAAGATGTGGTTAACGTTGATTTAAACATCACATGCTCAGTGAGATTTCTGGAGTGGTCTTTAGAAAAATATACACATGTATTATAAATAGAAGTTATGAAATATCAGCTGTCTGGCAATTGTTTTCAAAAGTTCAAGGAGGGACTGATTACAGTCTGGTAAAGTACTCTGGCCCATGTGAGACCAAAACTAAGCGATGACTGTGGGGGTTTGTTTTTCTGTATATTTTTCTATATGATTGAAACTTTCCATGATACCAAAGATGAGATAGATGAGAAACCATGGCCTGCTCCTGGGAGTGAAAGATCTAATATTCTCTTTCTTTCTAGCTATCCTTGTAATGTTAATTTTTCCTTTGCTGTACATTTATGCTAAAGAAGGGAAATGCAGCATTTTGGGTTACTTATGCTGAGTAAATTTAAAGAGTCAACTCCTGTTCTAAATTGGTGTCATTCCCAGGGATTTTATCCCAGACGATGATGGGATCCTGCCTCCTAGAGACTGCTTAAAACAGTTGTCCTTACAAAGACACTTAACCCAACAGTTCTGTCCCAGGGAGTCAGTCAGAGCCACACTACTGTCCTCCAGCCAAGGCCCAACTCCAGGCACAGGAAAGCCGCCAGTTTAAGCAAGGCCAGGTGGGTTTCCTAACACACTCTGAAGATCTTGATTAAGTGGTAAATGGTCAGTTGGTTTTCTCTTGTATGCTATTGCAAAAACAAAACAGAAAGGCAAAATGTGCACCCAGCTGAAGAATAGAAAATACCTGCTTCTTAGGTAAGAATGTTGCTTGAGACTGGAAGAATTTCTTTCTTGCTATTGTCTCTGGTATCCAGATCATTTTTAAAAGTGTTCTCAGGAATTCTTATGATAAAGTAATAATAATAACAACAATGACTTGTACAAAAAGGTTTGACCAATGTTCATTCTCAATATCTGGCCTTACAAAAGAGAACATTAGTAAAGGTCACCCAACATAGCTGGTAATATGATTATATTTTATCCATTTTTTTCCTGCTTAATAAATATATCAACTACCAGTAGATGCTAGCCAGCCAAAGGCTGACCTTCCAGGGCACCTGTGTCAACCTGGAGTTAAGTTTCCTTGCAGTTAGTCACAGGTAAACTAGAATAGGCTATGCTTAGATTACTGTTCCTTAAAAACATGCAAGTTAACATATGCTGCATGCTTGTGGCAGGAAGAAAATACTGTGCATGTGAAAGATGTATCTTTTTCCTTCTCAGTTTCTTTATTTGTTGTTTTTTATCGTAACTTATGTGTTTAGGATAAATCTAGTTTTATTAGCTAAGCACAGATATTTATAATCTGCTAATGTAAACAGTCACTATAAAATATGGAAACACTTTGAAGGAAACAATTAGAAAGCTCTTTAGGTCTCTAGCAGTGTTGAACATCTGCAGAGTTGAGCTAGTTCTTACCCAGTTAATCTGAGGGACTGTATTGTATCCTCCACTTCAGCAGATTGTCACTCTTAATCCTCTCTGGCTTTTGGGAAGGAAACTCCTCATTTTCTCTTAGTAATTTGTTGTGTTAATAATTTTTCCACATATATAGACATACACGAGTCTACATACTTGAGAAGCAATGTCACCCAGCTCCTGGGCCTTTTCTGTCTCTTGCTAATTACCATTGTTTTAATAATTTCATACTAGACATATTTGAACTAAACCATAAGCAGATTCTCATATCTCAGAAAGTAACTGTGTATGCATGCTCTTGATGAGTTCATGCATTTGAGGAAGAAAATGTACATTAATGTTTGGTTCAGCAGAGATCCTTTATGTAGTGATCTGGGTGATCTAGAAATTAGCTCAAAATGTTCAGGAAAGCCAGGCCAGGCCCAGGGTGTTCACGTGATTGTTGAATTCTCTCCCCCACCCCAACCTCATTACTTCTTCAATCTCTCACCCACCAACAGTTTGGTCTTTTGTTTAGATCTGCTGTAACCAACCTGTCGGGTTGCTCAAACCAGTAAGCCCCAACAGCAATTAAAAAGAGGGGGGGGGGGTTACTGCTTCAGGAAGTCCAAGCTCCAGAGATAAGTGACAGCCTGCAGAATGAAAGCAAGGACAGGCTGTAAAAACTGCAATCCATTAAGGAACTCAGAGGAACTCTGAAAGTACTCTGAAAGCTGCCCAAGTACCCAGATATCCCAATGACTGTTAGTAATGTCTGTGTATGTAGCTCAGGTTAATTTACATCAGGGATGGATGGTTTGTCTGATAGTAGAAGAGTTGTGTGCATCCTATTATTGAAAACATTAGTATTTTAGTAACAAGTTGAGCTTCCAGGTTTGGGTAAGTGAGGTATTACTATAGATCGTGGCTTGATAAAAATATTAAGCAAGTGCTGGGTATGGTGGGGCGCACCATTAATCTTGGCACTCCAGAGGCTGAGGTAGGAGGACCCCTGAGTTTGAGGCCAGCCTGAGACTACATAGTGAATTCCAGGTCAGCCTGGGCTAGAGTGACACCCTACCTTAAAAAAGAGAGTGGGCAGAGGTAGGAGGATCGCCATGAGTTCAAGGCCAGCCTGAGACTACATAGTGAATTCCAGGTCAGCCTGGACTAGAGCGAGACCCTACCTTGAAAAACCAAAAAAGAGAGAGAGGGGGGGAAACCCTTAACAAACAAATATATATAAAGAGAATATACATATAGAAAAAATTATATATATATATATATACACATATATACACTTTGCAAGAGTGGTGGAACATGTATGGATTAATAGGGTGAGGGGCAAATGTTTATGGTCATAACATATGAAGAATATAGGATGAGTATAACCCCAAATTATTTATAAATTATATGCTGTGAAAAGTATAAAGATTTTGAGAATTATTCTTTTTGTCTTAAAGATTGCTCTAGGGGCTGAGTAAGTAGCTCAGTGGTGGAGTGCTTGCCTAGAGTGTGCAAAGCCCTTAGTTCAAAGTTCAATCCCAGTATTCCCCCTAAAAGAAAAGGAAAAAAATGCTCTGAATAGACAAGTGTAATAATTGTAAGTTGTGTATTAATACAGTTAATTTTTAATTGCAATATTAAACACACAAAGAACTGATATTTATTTCAATAATCTATATGCTCTAAGGCAACCTGGAGGACTGTTGAATCAGATACATGGGACTCATATCACTGAGCACACTGCTCAGTGGAATATGACATAGTTAACATAAGAGGCAAAATCCTGTGGCTATGTTTGGGCAGAAACATAGAGATGGATAATCTGCATCAGCAGTTTGGGGTTATGCTGCTGTCCCTTCTTCCCTAAGAGTCTAGCAGTCTTTGTGACGTAGACTTTCGTAAATATATTCATCTTACCCTATGGGCAACAGGGGCAAGTTTCATCTTGGAAGTCATTTATTGATATTTACTAATCAGATGGTCTGGTGGTGTCAGATACAAGAGCCATTTCACCCAGCTCTTGCTGTCTGAAGAATGACGGCCACCTCTCAGCCTATTGTCCCCCTGTGCACTAACCCAGTGCAGCCACAGAGCCCTGTGAGCTCCTCTTCCAGGGGAGACGGGGTTAGGATTGCTGCCTGCTGGCCCTAGTGAGCCTTGAGATGTCTGCTGTCTGGAAATAGCAAATTCCATTTTTAATGGACCCCGGTACTGGTACTCTATAATAGCCAGCTTTTTCAGGCACGTGCAGATAAGGAAACAAGGTATTGATCTGGCAAGTCTATGCTGTGCTCGAAGCAGTCATCCGCAGCAGATGCCTGCAGCCACTTGTGCTTTTAGTACTATTGCTTGTCTTTGGCAAAGACAAAAAGTGCTTTTAAAGTTAAGATGCTGCTCTCTTAGGAATGACTGCACACATGTCTAATCAATGACATTTCCTTATTGTCATGTTGACACCTGTCCTCTTGCAAAAATCAGGATCAGGGTGTGGCTTTGGAATATAGGAATATGTATTCTTCAAAAAATACTATATGCATTTCCTCAACTCCACCCTAAAGCCAAATGAATAATGCCATCTCAAAAATAAATATATAAATAAATAAAAATAAAGCACTACCAATAGCCCTTTGTGTATAAAATGTGAGTTTTTGCTTATTAAGATACCTTCTTCCCAAGGTGACCGTGTGATTGTCACTGGAGACACAGAGGCTTCGGGCTTGCACACCCGGTTCTCCTTCTCATCTCCTCAGCATGCACTTGAGGCTGAAGAGCAGCTCATTTCTGCAAGCCTACCTTTGATATTTCACCTGTGTATTTTCCCGTTTTCATTTTAAGGGGGCAATGTCCTAAAGACTAAACATTAAATCCTATCTGTTGATCTAGTTAATTTTTTCTCTGAAGTTGCAGGGATGGGTAGATAGAAGTACGGATGGCAGAGATGTTGGTGCTGTTAAAATGATGTTCCAGAATACACAGGTGGCCGAATTTTGGTTTAGCACGCACATGAGAATTGGCAGAGTATATCTGAACATTATGATGATGAAAATTGTAATAAAGCAACCATTTATAGCCCATTCTCGAGCTTTCCAGGTCCACATAACTCATTTAATCTTCAAAGCAACCCTTTAACAGAGTCCTCTGACACTGTTTTACATATGAGGAACCCAAGACACAGAGAGGTTAAGTGGCCACACAGGTTATGCAGTCAGTTTCAGAGCAGGTTTGCCCATCACCATCTCCTCTATGGCACAAATAACTGAAGAGCTACATATGAGACTCTAAGAGGTGGATTGACAAACACCTCAAGGCTCAAGGCTGAAGGGGCCTTCTCACCTTCTCTCTTCTTGACCCCAAATCTGAATCTCAGCAGAAGTGTGAGGAGAAATGAGGAGAGTCAGGCTTCCCAACCTGACTGATTAGACGTGAGCTAAGTTAGCTAAGAGAAAACAGCTTGTTTCTAGAAAGTATCTTGGAAGCATAAAGAGAAATTAAATTGATTAAAAAACTATTTTTTAAAAATTTTTTTTTAATTTGTAAATGAGGAGAGAGAGAGAGAGAGAGAGAGAGAGAGAGAGAGAGAGAGGGAGGGAGGGAGAGAGAGAGGGAGAAGAGGGCATGCCAGGAACTCCAGGCACTGCAAAGGAACTCCAGATACATGTGCCACTTAGTACATCTGGCTTAACATGGGTACAGGCACCTTAACAGCTGAGCCATCTCTCTAGCCCCCTGAAAAAAAACTTTCTAACTCCTCCTCCAGTGTGGAAACACTGTGTCTTAGAAATCTCATTAACAACTCATTTCGAGCTCAAGTTACCTTTTTGAGATGTATTAAGAAACATTGTTTAAAAAAAGAAACATTGTTGCTAGTGATGCTCAAAACATGTCACAGGTGTCCAGCTAAGATGATGAGGAAGCCATTACTCCTTTGGGTTTTGCATTGCTACTTGGGTTTTAAGGCTGTGAAGGGTTCTGTGATGGTAGAGCAGGGCTGATACTGTTTGGGGAAGGGCTCCTTACACCTGGCCTTTGACTTCCTCAGCACATTCTTAACAGTGGCTGGAAAGCCGCCATCGGTGGGCTACACTGGATGATTGTCACCCCTCAGGATGGAGCCTGAATTGCACAAAACAATAACCAGAAAGCTATCTGTAACAAAGAGTAAATCAGTCATATTTCTGTGGGTCAGTAATCCAGTCTCTCTCAGGTCTTCAAACATCCAGCAGTGCTCCTGCCTCAGCCTCTCAGGTATTGAAAAGATAGGTATGAACCACCATACATGGCTTTAACACTCTTCGTTTGATACTGGAAACTAGGGAGTTTCAGCATCTAAGAAAATGAGCAATGGTTAATATTGTCCACTTTTCAGCAGTATCTTGAGGTGCCTTTCATAATTCTTGAGGCATCCTAAATTCTCATCTGCCAAATAGAAGTACAGGAATTTTAAAGACTCAACTTCTCCGGTATTTAACTAACACTATATGTTACTTGGGTAGGAAAGAAAACTCTGGACTGAAAATATAATAATCTTGATATTATGCATAAAACGAAAGTCTCTCGGTTTTGACTTTAAGCTGTTTATCTTCATTATTCACTTTATTTCTTGTTAAAAATAAAATGAAACATTAAAATAAAATATTACATTGAGGATGTGGTGGCTAACACCTTTAATCCCAGGATTTGGAAGGAGCTAGGATGATTGCTATGAGTTTGAGGCCAGCCTGGGCTACTGAATGAGTCTAGCTCAGCCTGGGATAGAGTAAGACCCTGCCTCAAAACAAAGCAAAAAACAGTAACATAAAATGTTAAATTAATGTAGTGATTTATGGTTTTTTCTTTTTCTTTTTTCTTCCAACCCTGTCTTCCTGGTAATGACCTCCATTTCCCCAGCTTGCCTTCCCTTGCTTTCTTCTTGCAAGCTGGTGATCTTTATCACTCTAAGCATACTTCATATTTCACCTCCTCTTGTATCCCCCGCACAGCTTGTTAGACCTCCATTATGGTACTGTGTGGAGGTCTCATTGGTGCGCTCTTCAACAAGGTGCATTCTAGTCCAAAATTTTCTTTAAAAAAACATATTCTATCCATGTTTAATGGATTCTGGAGTTGCTTCTAGTCTCTTGACTATACAGTGTCACACTGCATAATTTCACAAGTACCTCATTTCATGCATGCATACCATTAACTATAGGAGAGCTTTAGAAGGTGAACATCTAAGTACGAGATGGACACAATTTAAATAGTGGTAGACAGTGAAATTCCCACTCAACAAGACGTTTTGTCAGGTAGCACTCGTTCACCCTCCCTGACACACTGGGCCAGTTGTCTCTTCAAATCCTTTCCTTAAAGGAGAAAATTGCAATACTATGTTTTTAATTGACATTTCTCTTATGAGAATAGTCTTTGCATTAGTAGAAATGATCATAAAAATAAGATAATTGCTCTTTAATTTTAAATATCTACCTGCATGTTTCAAATCTTTGACTTCCACATGCCAGCTATATTACATTGACAGGATACTTAAGGTTGCTTTATCTCAGCTTCCTCCTCTATAACATGAGAAGAATATGTCAGAATCTAAAGTATTCTCAATGGTAAAACTCACCACTAATTTCTGTAACACTAAGAAAGGAAGAAAACAATGTTGGTTATAAGGGTGCATTTTGAATGAGAAATGCACACAGGGGGTGTGTTTTAGGATCAGTGAAATTTGCCTCCTTATAAAGTTGTCAACAAGAGAAAAGGAATGCACCTAGCACCTAATAACCATTGATTAAAGAACTGTAATTCTTATCATGAAATCAGTTTTTTAGATGTAAACCCCACCAACAGCCCTTAGCACATAGCACATTTTCAATAAATATTGTTACTGTTAATGTGAAATTTTAGTTATTAGAATGCAAGCAGTGATTTTGCCCATCTGTTGATCCCTGTTTCCCTGATACCTTGTGCCGCACATGGGAACAGAAGTGCTATATGAACACTCACTGGCTGAAGGACTTCACTTGTGTCCTCTGCAAAGCTTAGAAGGGTATGAGTAGGAATTGTATTGATGTAGTAAGATGGCTGGGCCCTGAAAATAAAGGCAAGGATGTCTTTGAGCCGGCCCACTCTGCTAGATGTCAGAGAAGGATCTGACTTAAGCTGTTTTTCCATGAACACCCTGAGCCCCTCCCTGAAGTGGAAGGTTTCCATTTCTAGAATTCATATCTAATCCTGGCATTGTGTTGGTCAATCTTAAGATCCCAGAACTTGGCATCATGGACCAATCAGATGTCTCTCTGGTTTACCTGAGCCAGAGGGTAGCTTTACCAAGCTTTACCAAGGAAGGACAGGCTCTTTTCATGGTGGTCTCCAGGTTCTGGTGAGACAAGGGGAGAAAGCCCGTGAGTGCTCTTCCTCTTGCCTCCCTCATGGTGGGAGCTCTCTGTACTTTCTCTTCTTTCCTTCTCTTAATCTAATACCCCTCCTGACCTTCACAAGGCAGGTACTCTGTGCTTTCTTTTCTTTCTTCTTTCTCTTCATATTTCTTCCAGACCCACCACATGGGCTCGCAGACCAAGTGGGTGCTCCATTCCCCTGCTCTTGGTTCACAGACTCATCCTTCCGTCTCCTGACTTCTGAATAAATATAATACTTGAGTAATTATCCTGCTCAGTCTTGTTTTAATTAAGTAAAACAGTCAAGAGCTCAGAGTTCGGGGTTCAAGGACTTTTTCCAGTCTCCGCTCCCTCTTCCCCTCCCCCTCATGCCAAACCTTTTTAACCTTTGAGCAAAATGCATTCGGTCATTTAAAAATAACTGAGTCCTATGGATCTTGGTGTGTGCATTTAAAAACTCTTGCTTCTAAAATTAAAACCTTTCTTTGAAAGGGTTCTTCAAAATATTGTAGATGCTGAACTTTTCCAAACAAAGGTCACAGTGTATTTACATAATTAGTATGGGATATTTTTAGTGTGGGGGTGATGTATGCATGTGTGTGTGCACGTGTGTACACTCATGTACATGTGTTCAGAGACCAGAGGAGGACGCTGAGTGTCTTCCACTATTACTTTCCTGCCTTATTTTCTTAAGACAGGGTCACTCACTGACCTGAAGCTTACCAATTCTCCACTAGGCTGGCTGACCCCAAGGCCAGCTACTCCACACTGGGGTTCCCAAGCAAGAGCAGACACACCTGGCTCCTGACCTGGGTGCTGGGGATCCAAGCTCAGGTCTTCATGCCGACACAGCAGTCTCAACACCCATGTGGTAAGAATTCTCCAGGATGTATATAAATTCTACATTTGGAAATTGACATTTTTAGATACTATACATGTACATACTACTTTTAGCTGATGTAGTCTTGGTCTACTGTTAAACATTTATACAGTCTAGGAAAAATAAAGTAGCAAAAGCTTTTCATATTGTAGTTCCAGAATATTCTCAACTGGAGTTGACCTCATGTGAGAGGTTTGTTATTTAATTAGGGGTGTGTGTGTGTGTGTGTGTGTGTGTGTGTGTGTGTGTGTGTGTCCGTCCACCAGGGCCTCTTGCTACTGCAAATGAATGCCATACATTTCTGCCTTTTTTTTTTTTTTTTTTTTTTTTTTTTTTTTTTTTTTTTTTTTTTTTTTTTTTGCATCCAGCTTATGTAGGTGCCAAAGGAATTGAACCCTGGGCTGTTAGGCGTTGCAAGCAAACACCTTTCACCACTAAGCTATCTTCTCCCACAAGTTTTTTTTTTCTTCTTGCTGACTCTAAAGGTGTGTCACTTTGTAGAGACTGCTCATTTGTGCTTTTCCTTTTGAACTTCAGAATTCTCTCACCGAAGTTCACTTGGCCCTCAAGACTTCACTTTATTTAACTTGGGACATATGTTTGAATATTTCCATATGATGTGTCTTTCTATCTCAAATCTTTGAGAATCTAAAAGGTAATACTGATATAATTATTTTGAAAAGAGCATACATGAAATAAACATGTGGGGCATTTGTTTTTATAGATGCTGATAAGCAGAAATATATGAGTAGATATTCATGCAGCATGGACAGAGTGCAAATTCTGGCTAATGTGAGGGTGACCTGGTCGCCCCAACTGCTGGAAGCCCGTGGCATCTAGCTTGCGTTGTTTTTCCCACCTTCAGTGATGTCAAACTCTGAGCTGCTTTAAGTGTACTCAGATGTAAACATGTTGTTGGTATTTTAAATGTACTCAATAGTGCTGGAGTCAGAGACTTGCTGCAGACTGAAAGTATCCATTGTAACAAGGCCAGTCCCTGCTCTCCAGCCTCTGCAGAAGGCCTTTGGCCCTCATGCTTTCCTGTGACCACTGAATGTGGCTAAAATTCACTCAGTCCACTTTTTTCCCAAGGACTTTTGCTTGTGTTTTTATCTGACTTGACTTTTTCCTTGAAGAAGATAGGTCAAATCCTAGAAGTTCTCTCTGAAAATTTGCGGGGAAACTAATATTTCATACTAAAATACCATCTTGTCTTCATTGAGGCTTAGAATAGCAAATTGAAATAGCTAGCACAGGGCTGAAGGAATGGCTTAGCAGCTAAGGCATTTGCCTGCAATGCAGAAGGACCAGAGTTCAATTCCCCAGTGCCCATATAAAGCCAGATGCACAAGTGGGTGCATGTGTCTGGAACTCATTCACAGTGGCTGGAGACCCTGGTGCAGCCATTCTCTCTCTCTCTCTCTCTGTCTGTCTCGCTCTCAATAAATAAATATAATATTTTTTAAAAATTGCTAGTACACTATCCCCAAAGAAGTGCACATAAAGGTCAGAGCCACTAGCACTTGAGGTCTGATAGGGCTGGCTTTCTAGACCTGACCGTGATTTCCTTTCCCTTTTGTACTTAGGAAGTTTAAACAGTTAGCAGTTGTAATAGGCAGATGTGCTCATGAGTAAATAAACACATACGGTTTTTAATTCATGAATGAAAAAATATTTTCCAGAGTGAATATTTATAATAAAGTTTGAATTTGCAATAGACACATAACCTCTCAAGGATTTCAAACACATAATTCTATTCCCTAACACGTGCATTGTTAGCATGTTGATTGCTACCAGGGACTCTTCCTGTCCCTCTCTTCCCTCCTCCCAGTCTCTTGGAAGTTGTTATTGCCCACTGATAGCCCATAACTGCCCCCACGTGTCCTGAATATGCGTACAGCACACTAGGGCATTTCTTTCTGATGGTGCCTGAGCTCCACCATGTCCCTGACTATTCTCATGGCCACCTGTCCTGCAATGAGGCTCACATGCGCCATGCTTACCGTCTCACTGACGAGCACCTGGCTTCCCAGCTGCTAAGCCACAGGCCGGGGTGTCCTCTTGATTCCTCCCTCTCCCTTCACTGATCAGATCTCCAGTGTCTACACCCGTGATCCCCGTAGATCTCACCTTAGCCTCTCTGAGGCCATTACCTCTGCGCCAGCCTGAAGCACTGTTCATTCACATGGAGTTCTTTTCTCTCAAACTCCTGCTCCGATTTCTGTGACATTGACCTCTCCCAATCCCAGCCCATGCTCCTCTTGCTTTGACAGGGAGCCTGCAGGTCGGCTTGTACTTATGCACCTTGTAAAATACTCCATGGCCCTTGGTCACTAAGGCCCTTTGTGGCCTTCAGCTTCTTACCTTCTTGCCTTCTACTCCACCCCTACCAAATTGCCTTTCCCAAACAGCCTTTCCTAAGTGTTTATGGATAGACTACATTCTCTTTCCAGAACTTTCTGTTGCTTGAGTCACTGTTTTCATCTTTCCCCTCAGAACTCAGGATTAGTCCTGATTTCAGAAAGTCATCCTATCTTTCTCTACTCTCTCCTGGGAGCTACGTGTCCCTCTCATATACTTCCATAAGCTTTGCTTCCCGACCTCATTGATCTGTCTCCCATGCCTGAACAGGGGATGTGCTAGAAAGGTCCAGGGCCCTATAGGACTTGGTCTGTGGCTGACACACAGTTATAGTCAGTGTGAATGAGAAATCTGCTTGTTTCCCAAGATTTGATCTTTCCGTGGTGCAGTGCCAATAAATACAGATGTCTGAAGCATACATTTCCTTCTATCTTAGTGTTTTTGCAGCCTAGGCTCACACAAAAAATTAAAAGTTTTAATTTTTTAATTAAAATAATCATGTTTCTAGATTCCGTATTTAAAATCCCTCTCTTCTATTTGAATTAAGTTATTTTTATAAAAGCTAAAGAGTGATTTATCGGCCATCTTTGCTTTCCTCAGTGGCTGGAGGAGGAGTAGATAGGCTCCTGCTGATGGAGGCTCCTTGTACTCCGGAACACCTCAAACGGACGGCTTGTTAGAAATCCCTGGGGGACTTTAAAACACACTAATGCTCAGGTCCCACACGTGTATGCAACATCTCTGTTGCTTTGCTTTTGCGTATTCTAAATGAGCAAATTATGCTAATTGCTTCATTATAAAGTTATCCATTCCCATCTCGGCTGAGCACCCTAGCTTGGTTTTCTGGCATATGCTGGAAATCCTGTCACTTTCTCTAGTCTTGCTGCCTCACCTGGGCATGTGCACTGACCTCAAATAGAACTGATTCTGTTGATACTGTTCAGACTATAGTGGGAATCTTGTCTTACCATCATGGACGACAATTTGATCATCTGACACTTTTCTAAGGTTTTAATTGCCTTATTCAATGTTTTATTTAGGACTGTATTGTAAATAACACAACTTATGTTCTTTTAAACAGAGCGAGTTTATACTTATAATTTATCAGCCCCTTAATTGACTGTCATAGTAGTTTTTGCACTAAGCAAGTCTTGATTCAGGATGTGATTTAGTTCGCCTCACTTGAATCCTTTCCCCTTGGTATCAAAGATCAGTCTTTCATGTGCAGCTGTACTCCTCAGGCTTCTCTCCTGGGAGGCGGCAAAGTGGCTGCTACACTTTCATACCTCACCCCTCCTCCTTCCAAAAGTGAACCATAAAATGCCAGTGAAGTTCTTTCACATCTGATCTATCTGGGTTATGCCACTTCTGCAAATGTGGTCTTTGAAATGATGTGTTAGCTGACCTAGCCTAATCGCCCTAAGAGCTAGGAATGAGGTCCCCCACTCACACTGCCCTGGCTGAAGCGTAAAGGATGCAGAAATGCTGAATTCTCTGAGGAGAGGAGGAAACAGACAGAGAGGGCAATACAGACGGCCACAGAAATACAAACACCCATAATGTGTGTACCTAAGAGTTTCTCAACATCTGTGCAATGCACATATAGTTTAAAATGTCATATACATAGTTACAGAGCAATTACTTGATCAGATTAGACCATTTGAATTTCCAGTGAAAGTTCTAGTGTATATATAATAAACAATTAAAAAGTCACTTATGTTGGGCTAGGAATGTAGTTCAGCAGTTAAACACTCTTGCTTGCACAGCCTGCCAGGGCAGGGTTTGATTCCCCAGTACATACACAAAGCCAGATGCACAAATTGGTGCATGCATGTGTCTGGAGTTTATTTCCAGTGACTAGAGTTCCTGATGTGCTCATACCACCCCTTCCCCTTTCTCTTTCTTGCAAATACTAAAAACGAAAACAAAAAAGAAGAAATCACTTATGTTATTGAATTTCTATCCATGACTTTGTGAGTGATTTCTTTTTACAAGTACTTTCATCACTAAACACCAGAAGACAGGTAGAGGGAAGTTGGAACTGACATCAAGCCCATTCTTTGCTATTCAACTATTGGATATCTTTGGCTAATTCACTTGTTTTCTCTGATCCCTGCTTCTATTAGCTTTTAAATGTCCAGGTAATACATCTCCCAAATATCTGGGAGCATGTTCAAGCAAGCACCCCATTAGGAGAGTCAGAGGTGAGTGTTACTTTTAAATGTTACTACTTCATGAAGTTTGCTTGGTTGCATAAAACGTCATTATAATTAAAATGTAATAATGTCTTACTAATACATTGCCTTCAGTACTTAATGTTTAAACTATATTTTCATCGTTGTCCAAAGACACTTCAGAACTCTTTATATAAAAAGTCTATAATGGAATAATAAGAGCTGTGTTGTTGGCTCACAGCATCTGAGTCATAGCTACAGTTGGAATGCAAGCCTGGGCTTCTGGAAGCAAAGACAGAGGCAACTAGAGGCAGAGCCTTCATTTCGTAGTATGGAAAGCTGTCATTCAAGAGGACTGAGGACCATTTCCAAGGGCAGATCTCTAGACAGCACATGCCATCAGTCTTTCTACGAAGGGCACCGAGCAGCATGATGATATTTTTAGGAGTAAGCTAAGAAGCTCTTTAGCTTCTGCCTCTTGTTGAATCTGCTGTTTGCTAGATGAATAGCATACATAATTTACCTTCTTTAGGCTTAGCTTTTTCATCTATAAAATGGGAACAAAAAAGAAGACAGGGTCTTTACAGAGATTGAACAAAGAGAATGTATGTTGATGAGATTGGCACAGTGCCCTGAAGGCAGTAAGTGCTTCATAACTGTTCCTTGTTATGGTAATTATTATTTTAAATTCTGTCAATAAACATTTATTGCTATAATTAGATGTCTGGAAAAGAATATTAGCAGTGAGATAATTTCATTGTTAAAGGAAGCATGCGATTGAGTACTGGATATCCACCAGGGTCCTTTAAGTAGATTAAAAAAAAAATCTAACCATCTGGAAATCTGAAGGAGAAAAATGAAAATATTGTTCTGGTTCTCTCTGTGAGCCAATTAAGATTTTCTGGTGCATTTGAAAGTGTATTCTCTCGGAGCAGCACTGACACTCTCCACGACAGCGCAGCAGTGACAGGTCGGTGGGAAGATCAGAAAGCCAGCAGCATATGTGAACCCAGGATAGGCCCATAGCTCACAGCGCTCAACAGCCCTGCATCTTAGCATTCTGCTGCATGGTTAAGGCTCATTAGCATATGGGACCAGGGGGTGTGGCCAGCCAGCCACTTCCAGCAAAGGTACATTCTCATAGGAAACTTCACATTCTGCCTAAGTATAGCCAAAAATAATAAATAAAGCATAGTACAATAGAGAAATAATACTAATGACTATGTAACCCAAAATCAGATTACAAAAAATATTGTATATACAAATATGTTGGTGGTAGATTTCTTTAATATAAAGACAGTCATAGGGTATATGTTTAGAAATATTAATGGTACTACTGGCATGAGCCAGGAGTTTCTAGATCAGTGAAATACACTTCCTTTTATGGCAGTTGGGTTTCCACGTACTGGCCCTATCATTTGCCTTCATTCTTGACTTTTCTGTATTCTTTAAGTATCTCATCATGTTGCCCCAGAACACTTCTGGAAGAAGGTGTATTCCTTGGATTTTTTTTCTTGCTCGCACAAATGTCTGAGATGGTATTTCAGTGACTGTTAAGGAGGTAGTACTTAAATATTTGTTTTCATTTTTTGTGAGGTCCTACAGTGCATGGAGATTGTTCAACATTTGCTCGGCACACGCGATCCATTGACATAGACAAAGCTTCTTGTGTGTCTGTAGTTGTGTTTACGTAAAGCTATTAAAAGAACAGGAAACATCTTTTGGCTGCCTTTCTCACTACAACTGCTCCAGAAATAATCATTAATGTTGAACATAACAGTCTGAAATTGTTCACCATGGGTCCTTGAACAAAGACTGCAAGAGAAACAAAATGCCAGTTCATGTATCGGGCAGACAATGGGAGCTGCTTTGTGACTGTGTGGTACTGCCCCATCCCAAGTCACATGGGGCAAGGGTTCTATTGGACAGACTCTGTCATCAGTGCAAATGTGATTGAAGTAGCTTCAAAGCTGCTGCTGTCGCTGCTTTCCTATACACACTTAAGGACCAGCTGCTGGTTTGGTTTGGCTTCCCAGCTCTCTCTGGTGCTCAGGACTCCAGGCTGAATATTCCTCCACCACATTTTTTATCTCGCCAAGCCTCAGCACCACTTTTTATCCCAGTGGGACAGTGCAGCTATGTCTTGCCGTTTTCTGCCTATTACCAGTTCGGGTCTGTGAACAGAATCTCCATTTGTGAGCACCTCATTGTGGGTAGCACGCAGTGGTCTTTTCATTTTGATTGATGCTTCTGGTTCTGCACCATCTGGCCTCTGATAGGCTGCATTAATCATATCCTGAACGAAGAAAGTGTAGACATGTCTGCTTAATGTGTACCCATACATAATGTAACATTAGTTATCCATTCAGCTTGCACAGCAGACTCATAATGTATGCAAGGTCTTTATATAGCAAAACATTAATATTAATATGCGACCTATTAATGCTGTTTTCACTTGTGGTAGCCTCTCCCTAGTACATTTGTTTATGAAGATTTAGGAATTAAGCAAAAGGAGTCCATATGCACATTCTCATTGCTGCATAGTATTTGTTGGGCCTCACAGGAATTTAGAATGATACGTGTCCATCACACTCCACATGTTTATGTTCTCTCTCTCTCTCTTTCTTTTATTACTTCTTAAAATACAGGTTAAGGGAAAGGTGCTCATGCAAACACTTTGCACCAAATGTAGGTCACCCATTTGCAGAGGTCACTGGGGGTGGATGTGGCCTGCTCTTTTGTGTTGCCTCTGGCTGGACCCACTCTTCATACACCCCGTCTCCTGCTGTGGAATAACATCAAGAAAGAAGAGAGGCCAAGAATGGCAGGATCGGAATTTACAAGTCAGATACAGTTTGCTCCAAATTTAGGACCATCATACTTATTAGCAGATAAAATTTGGTTTTAAAATTTTGCTGGGACCTTTTTCAGTGAGGGGAGATTAGGTGTGCATGAATCATAATCCCTTAGTACTAAGGCGGGGGTAAGATTTCAGCTCTCCTGAGAAGGATCTCAAACAGTGTTGGTAGGACATATTTCTAACAGTAGCAAATGAAAACCTTAACTTTAAAAACACATTTTTATGTCCCATTACTTGTGTTTTGTCAGAACAACACCATATTCCTGTGTAGGTCCATCTTCTAACATGTGCACCAAATTCAAAATGTGTGCTTTAATGAATTATACTATTGAGGAATGAATGAAGATTAATGGCTATGTGTCTCAGAATGCAAAATACAGTGCACACTGTTAACAGCAATCAGTCATGGAATAATGCCTGGGAAACGAGGCAAATGCTCATAGTTTGTGTTGAGAAATAAGCAAACTGCAGCTTGTGTTTGAGATGTAACTTCATGGTGCTTAGTTATACACACAAAAATCAGGAGTGATGCCCATAGAAGCTATGTGAGGTGTCACAAATTCATGCTAAGAGCTGGGAAGAATAATCTCAGGGGTAAAATCAGTAATTTAATATTCAGCTCATCTATTCTTATTTTAAAACAAATTCTTACTGTCATTGCTTCACTTTCTAATTGATTTTTTAAAGAAAATAAATTCACTGCCAGCAATGGTAGCAGACTAGAGTCGAAAGTCTCACAGAAATAGCCTCTGAGCAAGCACACTGGTGTGGCTCTTGCAGTCTTTGGAGAATGCTGACTTTGCCATGAGGATAGATGCAGGCTTTGTATCTTGACAACGGCCCTCGTCTCACTGGATGATCTCAAAAATGGGTGGAAACAGGCTGGGCTGTTTCCAGGTTCACCCTCATCTTAAGAGATAGTTTTAGTAGGCTTATTGTGTAAAAGGTAGAAGAAATATCTGTAGTGACCTTGAATCTGGCTTTATTCTGAAAATGGAGACATCCATACTTTATCCTTAGTAGTTGGTGAGGGTCATACAAAAGTGTATGTGTTGTGACCCACAAAAATGCATGTACTATCATTTTTGGTAGCTTAACTTCCTAAGTTTCATCTGTTACATTCATGGGTGCATATACTATTATATTGTCCTATGTCACAGACACTATTAGGAATTAATGAAATGATGAATGCATGTGTTTCCTGGTGCCCGAATTCTCAAGAGGCCAGAGCTTGGTGTTTTCCAGGAAGAGAGGGCTCAAGCAGATGGACATGTTAGGTAGAGGGCTTTCCTCTCACACAAGTCCTCAGCAACCTTGACTCCACAGACACCAAACTCTTTGCAACTTATAAGTACCAACACATGTTATTTTTTTGTTTATAACTTTTCATCAACATCATTGTATTTTTGCCTTATCATTAACATAAGAATTTACTCTCATTTATCATCATCAAGGTTTAAACAGGTTTCATTTTGTCAGCTTGTCTGAATAGTATCCAGACAGGTATGCCTCTCCAAATCAGGAAAAACATCACTTTTTATTCTGGACTATGTTTTTATTAATTAAGTATATTTATTTATTTTCAATCAAAGAGAGGTAGACGAGAGATAGAGAGAATGGGCACGCCAGTACCTCTAGCCACTGCAAATGGACTCCAGATGCATGTGCTACTTTGTGCATCTGGCTTTACATGGGTACTGGGTAATTTAACTTGGGTCCTTTGGCTTTGCAGGCAAGTGCCTTAACCACGGAGCCATTTCTTTTGCCCCTGGACTATGATTTCTCTTTCCTTAAACATTAGGTGAAATTAGGTGCCCTCTGTGTACTTGTACCGAGTGTCACAGAGCAGATTATTGTGTGTGTGAATAGTCAGTCTTTATAAGAGGAACTCAGTGATCATTCTGTAACATGATAAGACTCATTCATTGCTTTAGCCACTATGCATAGGCACTGGAAATTAAAAACAGTAGGGCACTGTTGAGTTGCCTTGTCTGTACACACTCTCTGTTGGGGAAGATAGATGTGGGCAGCTACTTTAAATTCCACCATTCATGTCTAATGACAGGAACACCACTAATGTTAATTAGTAATATCAATAACAACATATAGCTGTATCTTAAGGAGCCAGTTATGAAAGTTTAAGCAATGTCCTTAAAGAAAGAAAAACATTTTCTTAAAATCCATATTTCATCAAAACAATAATAATCACAAAGTGTCTTTTTGATGCTACATTTGGCTTAAATAATCACACACACACACATACACACACACACCCAAATAACTGTCCCCTTTATTTTCTTTAAAACAGTGAACACATGTGTTATTTTTTGACTATCTGAAGTCTAGAAGAGAGTCCTGAAGCATTACTTTGCAGCCATCTCTTCTGTGCTACAGTAAGCTTCTTGTCCTCTGCTCTTTCAAAGGCCTCCAAGGTTATTGATGGGCCAGACCAGTGGCCACCAAGACTATCAATCACCTCAATAGAACCTCTTACTGATGTACCTCACACCATTCCCCAATATACAGAGTGGGAACCAAGCAGGGACTGTAGGAAGAAGGGGCAGCAATGTATTCTGCAGTGTCAGCATTTACATGAACCAAAGGCCACCAAGACAGGAGACATAATGGAAAAGGTCAGTTTTTGCTTTAAAAATTTCCTCATTTATACTTAAAGGAGGCCATAGCATACCCATTCCCCTTAAATTAATAAAACATTAACTTCATTTCATAGTTAATCTAGGAGTTATTTAGTGTTGAGTTGAAGATACTGCTCTGAGTGAAATACCTAATTATTTTTTTAATCATAGTTGATGAGATTGTATATATCTAATTATGGGTATTTTAGTTATTTAGTGTGTTTTTAACTCTCCTTACCAAAGACAAATTTATTACATTAAAAAAGTGGCTGCTCTCACCCCCTCCCCACAGTCTGTTACAGTTTTCAGAAAATAGTTAAACCATGAGAAAAGCCCTAAACAAGAGGCCAAATCTTCTGGATAGGTAAGGTATTTATCTTCTGAGAGACTCTTTATCCTTTTAAAATAAAGCACTTCTAGAAAACGTTCTTGGTTCAATCCACAATTCTGGTAGAATTCCTTCTGTGGACCTGTTCACTGTGTGCCTGTGCTTGAGCTTACTGTGTTTGGATGGCAAGAAGCCGCTAGTACATGTCAGCAGTGAGTGCTGTGATAGTTTCCTTAGTCAGCCTTCCTTTTTGCAGACACCAAAACAACTGTGAAGCGCACATGCATTGTGCGTCCACACGCTCCCCTTGTTTCTTGTGCTTCTGCCATACTTTTATGCTTACTGGTTTTTCCTTCCTTCCTTGCTTCCTTCCTTCCTTCCTTCCTTCCTTTTTTTCTTCCTTCCTTCCTTCCTTCTTCCTTTCTCTTATTCTTTATTTTTTTTGTTTTTCTTCTTTCTCCTTTCATTCCTTTCTCTACCTCTCCCCTTTCTCCCTCCTGTTTTCTTTCCTTTCTTCCTTTATTTTCCCTCCTTCCCTCTTTCCCTCCTCCCCTCTCTCTTTTACATTAATCAAGAAATATACTTTCAGATGCATTATTGGAGTCACATTTTCATTTCAAATGATGAAAACACTTTGTGGTGGACAGTGTATTAACTCCTTCATATCAATTCAGGGTGTCATAGTCAGCCACACACCACTGGGATAAATCTTCAAATCAGGCACAATTTGGGGGAGGAAAGTATTTATTGAAACTACAGATTGAGGGGAAGTTCCATAACAGTGAAAGAGGCTGGCCATCTTTCACGGGTCCGAACAGAGAGAAAAACCCATCACCAACACCACACACAAAATAGCAAAGAGGCAGGAGGGCCAAGGAGAGAATTTCTTCTCCTTTATATAGCCCTAGGGTGGGGTCTTGCAACCCTTCCCCAGACTTAATGGCTTCTTGAGTCTCTGGGATTTCCTTCCTGCACTGCCCACACAGGAAAGGATGTTTACTTTTAGCTCTCCTGAGCTTCCTTACATTCTGCCCCTTGCTGAGAGGCTGCCTTCCTGTGAACATCCTCAGAGACTCACCCAAGATAATTAAAAAGATCAAGTTGACAACAAAACCTAACCATCACACAGGGATTCACTCTCTCCTTGTCTTTCTCTGTCTCTCACACATACTCACTCTATCATTTTATCATTTCAATCATGGATAAATGCACCCAAAGCTTTATAAATGCCCAACCTTTAACAGACATAATTTTATAACTTTATATCTGACATTTTTATAATCCTAACTGGGAAAGCCTAGGTCATGGCTGTAGCATGCGTGCTCTGGAGAACCTGTAGTGTGCTTCTTAACTGCCTGTCCTCACACTCATCACCAGGGAAACAGGGAATGTACTGGGAAAATCCGAAACGAGTGACTTGTAGCAAGTACCCATAAATGTGTTCCCCATTTCCTTCCCCTGCCTACTAATTCCTACATAATGTTGTGCTCAGTCTAGACAACTGGAAATATGGAATTATTAAATATGAAAATATATTTCATGCTTCACTTTCATCTTTTTCATGACAATTAAAACAACTATGTTGGAATGATGAGCTACCACTTGGTCAATGCCATCATTCCATGTAAGCTCGAAGTTATACTCCAGAGTCAGCCCTGCTGAAACTAATAAGTAGCATTTGCCTCATTCTCTGGCAGTGACCTGCTCTGGCCCCTCTGTGTACCCTTCTCCCTGCTCAGGACCTCAGCTTTCTCTGTCTCTGCTGTCTCGGGTCACCCACAGCTGAACCTGCTTCCTGAAGACAAGGCAATAGGTCCATTCACTGCTAGGGATCAGTGAAGAGGGGTCAGCAGAAGAGTATCTGGCTGTTTCAGTTTGAACAGAAGAGATCAGGATCGAACCATTATAGTCATTGTTGATTCTCACCTGTAGCCAACCTTTCTGCTCTCTTAGACCTTTCAGAACGTGTCAGTCATAGTGTCCCAGAAAATTACCTTTTGTATTCTGAGTGTATGCTTATGTGAGGTGTACGGTGTACACGTGCATGTGTAGGTCAGAGGTCAATATCAGGTGTCTTCCTCAATTGTTCTCCACTTTCAAATTTGATAGTGTCTCTCATTGAAACTGAAGGTAACTGAAGGAGGAAGTGGGAGGTGTTTGGGAATGGACCAAAGATGCTAAAGGCTGTGTTGCAGTCTGCGGCAGCAAAACACTGTGCCCACAGAACCTCAGACATCCATCACCAGCCAACTCTTGACTCCTCAAAATTATACTGTGGGCTTTTTGGCCCTCCACTCCTACTGTCTGTGGAAGCCTCGCTGAGCCACTCATCCTGGCTGTGCCGCTCTGTCTTTCCTCTATCCCTGCCCTATTCCTTCTCCAGGAAGGCTTTGCTTAGACTGTGTCAGAATGGGCTCAGTGGCTCTCAGCACTCTGTGCTTCTCTGGGCCATGAGTCCAGAGAGTTCCTGTTATTTGCATACCTGTCGTCTCCTACTAGATTAAAAGCTACTTAGGAACAAGTTACATGCTCTGGCAATTCACCCAGCCCTGACACGTCATGGATACTTAAATTATTCGTGATCAAGTGACCCCATGAGGGACATTGTCAAGTAGGAATTAGTTCATCCAGCAAGTACGTGTTGTCTCCTCTTCCAAAGTAGAAGAGCCTGACAAGAAGCATGTTAGCACAGCAGTAACCCCAGCACCGAGGATGGACGGTCTTCCCAGTGCATGCTAGTGGAGAGATGGAGAGAGAACTAGCCCTGTACACTGGGCCATCTCAGGCCCTGTGACTAGGGTAGGCCAAGCCAGAATGAACCAAAGTATGGCCCTTGGGCTCAGCTCATCCACAAACATAAGGTGAATCAGAAGCTGGAATTCGACAGTTGTTTCATGCTTCATAAATCTACTTAAAACATGGCGACTGGTCTTTAATTTCCTTTTCTAGTTATTAATTTTTATCATGTTTTATAAATACAGTTGTTCCTGGTGGATCTGAATTTTTTTCCAAACAAGGAAGTAAACTTTCAGGAGCTGGTCTTGCCATAGGTTGTGGCATCCCTGGTGTTGATGTTCCCACCAGATCGCTTCACATCCAACTTCCGGAATTGGTCCTCACGTCTCCCCTTCTCCCTTCCCTCCAGAATAGGTAGGCTTACTGTGAGGAGGAAAGCAGTGCTGATGCTGACAGGAGGAGGTGGCAGCAGGTGGTTGGGAAGAGGGCCTCTCTGCCTACCCATGGAGCCAGGGCTGCTCCATCCCCACGGCAACTCAGCAAATGTCCTGAAGTCGAAGTGGAGTGCACGGTTCTCACCACATACAGCAGGGTGTGATGGTAGAGCTAAGTCTGTCTTCTCCACCTGGTGGTGATCAGCTCAAGAACTAAGTGAGGCCTCCTGAAGCTGAGCTTAAGGACTCTCATCAGCAAAAGGGAAGCCGAGGTGGGGCTGTGGCCAGCATGCCTAGGATTCAGGTTGGGGGCTGGGTCACAGCTGAGCAGTGATGTTTCTCAGCTGGATGAATGCTTTAGGAAAAAAAAAGAACCACAGTGAACCCCTAAAGACTATATAGGAACTGCTTTGTAGACAAATTGACAACCAAGAAAATGTTATTTTTACAAAATTTTCAGAAGACATCGGAGAGGACGAGGGCAATACACATTTGCTGATGGCCACATAGAAGCAGTGTGACCTCATGACTCTTGAGCAGCGTGGAAATGCCTTAAGATAAGACTCATAAGCTTTGCCTATGAGAGTTGTAACTAGGGTAGAAAAAAGTTACCAGAGAGGATGTCTGCTTGTTTGGAATAAAAGCACAAATACAAATTTGCCTTGTTATAGAGAAAAGTGTATGATTGATACCACATGTAGCCAGATAAGCAGTCTATCAGGCTCAAAATGCAGGGACTGTAATTAATTCACTTATTCACCTTAATCCTCATTCTCAGATGGTAAATTGGAAATCTCTAAATTTATATTCCATTTAGTCATATTTCATTTCTTAGAAGTTACAGACACAATTTTGCCAGAAGACCAAATACAAAAGCAGCCAATAGTCAATCTACCCTGAATTAGGTGAGACACAGTAATAAATTTCTAAAAGTTTGTTTTTCTTTCGCCATCTCTGAAGTTTGCAGGCTTTTTTCTTTTCTATTTAAGTGATGTGTCATCAAAGCAACCATGTCTCGATGATGAATATGTCTCTTGAGCACGAGGTAGGACCGTATAGATCTTATATTAACTTTCACCACTGGAAAAGCTCTTCTGATTTTCCTGTTGAAGAAAAATGAGGGTGACTCACAGCCACAAACAAAAGCTCAGCTTTCATTTCTAAGCACAATTGACTGGCTGTTATTTAAATTAGAAACTGGTTTTTGTTTTTGGTGTTTTTTTAAGGCTTTTATTCTTGAGCTGGTGTTTTGCCCTCCAACTGCCATTCTGTGGTGCGTGTTTCTGTTTCCTGGTGCATTTGACCTAAACAAAAGCAAATACATTTTTATGAAGCCATAAAAATGATTGACTCTGCACTCATACAGAAAGCTCAGCTGTGGCGTAATTGTTTAATACTGTTTTCTTTCCACATTGAGTCAACCTGAGAGACTATTGACTTACCAAATGCTGTTCTTACTGCCATAATTCTCCAGACCTCGGTCTCAGGGGAGCCTTGTCAGAGGGAACTGTGTGTGTTTCTCCTCTCTGCTGAATGCCTAGTGACAGCCGTCTGGAACAACTCAGGCCATGGCCCAGCCCATTTCACGACCCTGATCTCCTGTCATTCTGGCACCCCCTCTTTGATGGAAGGTGAAAAACTCCATGTTTTTAGTAGATAAATTCAATTAGATTTAAATACCTTCCTGTACATGCTTCTAAATGTTGTCTTGATTTATAGACAAGTGCCAAGACCATTGAATCCTGACTTTGATGGATGGAACTGTATGGCTGAATCCTCTCTCTACCAAGCCTCGTTCTCATGGGCAGATGACTTAACTTTCCTCCTGGACCCTCAGTTTCTGATCTATAAAAGTGGGCATAAAATTGCAAGTAGTGTTATTAACCTCACAGAGTTGTGAAGGTGACATGACCTAGAGCTTTAACGTCCGTCACGTATGCGAGTGTCATGTGCTGAGTGCCATGCGTGCAGTGAGTGTGCATTCTAGTGGAGTTCACACCAGGTCTTAGAAACCCAAATAAATGAGACCAGGGAAGTGGGAGGCAGGGAGGTTGGGGGGGGGGGCTAAGAAGAGGAACAAGTAGACCGGTCAGTGACACAAACTTTCTAAAATGTGTCTGTGTGAAGGATTCTTATGTACCCTGCATCTGAAACTTACACAGTGGTTTTAACCTCATCACGTGTCCTGAGTTCTGTTTTGCTCAGCTTGAGCCCTAGGTGGTCATGTCCCCTCAAGTGACCTGGAGCCTTAGGATTTAATGTCTTGCACATGTTCTTAGGAGCTTCAGAGTGGGGTGGCTGGAGCTCCACAGCAGGCCTTGGTGCACAGCCCACACTGCCAGGAGCCATGTTTGGCTTCTCACTGTCAACAGCATGCAGTTCTCATCTTGGTCCCAGTGATGAGAAACAGAATGTTCATAAAGTTTAAAATTGTGGAATAGGGCTGGAGAGATGGCTCAGCGGATAAGGCACTTGCCTCCAGTGCCTAAGGCCCCTGGTTCAATTCCCCAGGACCCACATAAACCAGACCCACAAGGTGGTGGCCCTGGTGCGCGCTCTCTCTCTCTCTCTCTCTCTCTCTCTCTCTCTCTCTCTCTCTCTCTGTATCTCTCTGCTTGAAAATGAATAAATAAAATATTTAAAAAAAAAATTGTGGAATAATGCAAATATCTTTATTACTGGGCTGATCTTTTTACTTTTAAAATAAACACCTTTTAGCAACTGAAAAAATAAAATCCAGGGCTGGAGAGATGGCTCAGCGGTTAAGGCACTTGCCTCCAGTGCCTAAGGCCCCGGGGTCAATTCCCCAGTACCCACATATGCCAGACCCACAAGGTGGTGACCCTGATGCGTTCTCTCACACTCTCTCTCTCCCTCCCTCCCCTCCCTCCCTCCATCTCTCTCTCTCTCTCTCTCTATCTCTCTCTCTTTCTCTCTCTCTGTATTTCTCTACTTGAAAATGAATAAATAAAATACTTTTTAAAAAGTGGAATTCAAAGCCTTTAAAAAATAAAATCAAATCAAAAAGCTTCTTAACAGTACTATGAAGAAGTTTTCTGGGGGGGGGGCTGTTTGTTTGTTTGTTTTTGTTTTTTGTTTTCTCCTTTGAAACTATCTTTGCAAAATCCCAGAAAACTGGAATTCTCTCTTAACCTGTAAATTATCTTGTTACACAGCTCCTGTGTTCTACCTCATGCATCATGAAGAGGTTGAGATACATACATACACACACACACACATATATATATATATATATATATATATATGTGTGTGTGTGTGTGTGTGTGTGTGTGTATATATATATATATATATATTTTTTTTTTTTTGGTGTATGTGTAGGGGTAGGTATGTGCATGTGTGCACACATTCAGACGCCAGAGGAAGATGTCAGGAGATCTCCTCTATCACTCTCCTGCCTTCCTTATCTGGGCCAGTTTCTCACTGGAGCTTGGAGTTCCCTGTTTTTCAATTAGACTAGCCGAGGCAATCCTCCTATCTCCTGGGGCTACAGGCATACATGGCCATGCACAGCTTTTGACATGTGACCTAGGGATCAAACTCAGGTTCTTGTGTTTGTATAACAAGTGCTCTTACCTACTGAGCCATCTCACCAGCCCTTACTTCTTAACTAATTCCTAGTATTCTGGGTGGTATTGAAGTTCAAACCCAGGACGTGTACACCATAGGCAAGCTCTCTACCATTGAGCTACACCCCTACACAGCTGTGAGGCAGGTCCCTCTTTGGGGGAGGGGACAGAACAAGGTTAATCTCATCAAAAGACAACAAATTGGATCAGCAGTCTGTGATATCAAGGACAGGGTAAAATCAAGCAATTTTCAAATTAGAATCATGGAGATAGTCTCTGTCTATCCACTTCCCAACCCAGAGATGCTGTGTCTGTTTGAAATCCACAGCTGGCTGATTTGTGGCTGAGCCTATAGTTTGATACCATTTGTTGTCATTAGGCAGCTTTCCTTCTTGAAAGGTGAGGTAGACTGAAACAGAGCAGCAGCTTTTATCAAGATAAATGCATATGTGCACTTCTAAGCTGCATCTATCCAACGAAACATTCTGCTGCCCTCAGCGGGTCTGACTGGGTGATAGAGTTGCCTCAGATACTGCTTTGGCTGTCAGAGAACGGGCACTTTTCTGAGCTCCAACATATGCTTTATGGGTCTTAAGGGTTCCCCCAATCTAAAAATTTCATAATATAACTGATATGACTGGCATCACCATTGTATAAAGATTACAAAAACAAACAAATAAAGCTTATAGTTTGTGTCCTATAGCCCATGGAAAGGGTCCAGAATAAAACTGGAAAGACTTGATTGGACCCTGTTGCCTCTCTGCTGAACCTTAGGAATTCTAAAATGAGGAGGAAAATAGGCAGAGTCATTTCTAGACCTCGTAGGGTTCCATAAGTGATTGACTGGCCTCTCTGAGGTCACCATTGTCCCACCTTCCTACCCAGTGTTTAATATTATTATTATTATTATTATTATTATTATCATCATCATCATCCATAATTAGATGCACTTAATAAGAGAATAATGTGTTGATGTCTCCAATTCCCATATTTCCCTCTTCCCTGTCCCCGATCAGTTGGGTTTCCTCCTCTGTAAGCAAACTGGATCAGTCCATTGGGTAGGGGGTTATGAATAGCCTAGGAGCCAACCCGGTTCCACCCTCCTTTGTATGTTGTTACTGAGGGGGGCGTGTCTCTGGATATTCTCCCCCACCATGTCTCTTATAATCTTTACACCCCCTCTTCCGCTCAGTTCCCTGAGTCATAGTGGGTGAGTATTAAGGCTACTTTATTATTGAGGCCTTAGGGGCCTCTGTACATCTGCTTGAGGTTGTGTTGAAAATTGTTGCCTACCCTGGGTTTCTACAGTCCTAAGAACAAAATAAACGTTCTGGGCTGGAGATGTTGCTCAGTTGCTAGAAAGAATAGAATAGTAGAGCCATGCTTAGCATATGTAAAGCCCATGATTTGTTCCTCAGTACCACATAAAGTAGATGTGTTGGCACACACCTGTAAGCCAAGCATTTGGTGGAGGATCCAAAGTTCAGTCATCCTCAGCTACGTAGCAAGTTTGAGGCCACTTTGAGAACATGAGACCCTATCTTGGATGGATGGATGGATGGATGGATGGATGGATGGATGGATGGATGGATGGATAGATGGATGCTTTTCTGTGTATTTCCATCATCTCATTTAGGTCCAACTCTGTTTCCAAAAGACTGCAGGGAGTGATTACAGACACCATGAACAAAATACTTTAGGAAACACAGGTGAGGATATGAAGGAAACACCTCCATACCACTGCTGTAGAACTTGCCATCCAACAAAGAGGGTCTAGATGTGAGTGTATCATAAAGGCCAGGTGAGCACTAGCCTTGAGATCATTTGATTCAAATGCTTCTTGACATATACTAAAAGAAAAACTTCATTTAGAACTGAGAAACCCACTGGTGACGGCCTGGGAAACTGGGTCCTCAGCTCTAGAGGTTATTGCTCTTTTTAATCTTTAAAAATGGTCAAATGTGGGCTGGAGAGATGGCTCAGCGGTTAAGGTACTTGCCTCCAGTGCCTAAGGACCCGGGTTCAATTCCCCAGTATCCACATATGCCAGACTCACAAGGTGGTGGTCCTGGTGTTCTCTCTCTCTCTCTCTCTCTCTCTCTCTCTCTCTCTCTCTCTCTCTCTCTCTCTCTGTATCTCTCTGCTTGAAAATGAATAAATAAAATATTTTTTTTAAAAATGGTCAAATGTGATCTAGAAAGTAGAGCCATGCAAGTAACTGGTGTTCTTCCCTAGCTGGCAAGCTGAGTGTCTTGGGGGTGAGTGAGGCCTGTACATGTAGAGGGCCAGATTGGGCCCCCTGCGAGTTTAGTCCTTTGCACAAGGCTTAGATGAGTGGTTGTAACAGCAAAGCCTGAGCTGCAACTGTCCCCACTGGCAGTCCCCAAGAGCCAGAAGGTCTCAGCCCACTGCTTCCCTGCACCAGGGCCATGCCTTCTCCTTTGACTATGGGGGCTCTGACTTGACTTTAAGAAAGAATGATCAGTGATCACTTCCTTGAGGTGAACGATAATCTATATCTGTGTTCTTAGACATATGAACCAACATGAGGAAGAAAGGGGAACTGTGTAGTTTTTGAAGAAGGCTATATGGAGTTAACATTGTAACAAAAATATTTTTATTCACAATATTGCAGTCATATTACTAATACAGCTTATACTTTTAACTAATTCACTTTCTCATTTGTGGCAATCTAGGAAGGTTTATTAAATCTAATGACTATTTTAGGATTAAGTAGAGGAAAAGCATGTTCTAATTACAGGGACAGATAAAAGCAAACTAATTAACCAAAAAACATGCATTTTCTTCCTTGTAGCTGTCTGGTCAGCCATATCAGAAAGGAACTTTGGTTCCTGGCTCTTGAATTTTTTAATCATGTTTTTAGATTGCATTTTTACACCATCTGTAGCGTTAACCTGACTGTAATTTCTGTCACAGTTGGAAGCATCAGTTAATAAATGTTTTGTTTTTGAGGGGGATGGGAAGGCAGGCAAGAAGATGAGGGGGTTTATGAATGAATCAAAGAAACTACGCCTTAGCTGAGAGGCCATGAAGTTGAAAATCAAGATGACCATCACTGTTAATTTGGTAATGCCTTTCTCTGCCATACCTCATCGATACATTTCCTTGGAAAAATACTTCATTTGTCTTTCTTAATACCAATAGCCCGAAAAATCCAACCTAAAGCATACTGTTAATCAACAGCTATTTAAAACTATAAATAACTTTTTTCATATCTAACTATATATATAAAAAGAATGTGGGGTAATTTTACAAAATTCAGAGGCATTTCTCTTATAATTTTTTTGTGTCCTGAACAAAGCAAAGAATCACAGTATTCTAACATTCCTAATAAATTAGTTTATCTTTTTTAAAAAAAAAATTAGTTTTTCTGATCCATCCTTTTTCAATGGTAACAATAGCTGCAGGCTTTTTGAAGACACTGGTTATGTTTTTAAAAATTAAAGAAAATACAAGTTTGAAGCATCTGATAGTAATTTCAAAGAACAGTGGCATGTCTGTAAAAGGTTGATAGTAATAGATAATAAAAATTAAAGGACACAAGTTTCAAACTTACTGACCCAAAATAAATACACATGCTTTTCCATTTGAGAAGATGACCAGGTATTCATGACTCACAAGTAATAAATTGGGGACTGAGGAGATGATTCCATAAAGTGGTTTCTACCCAAACACAAGGACCTGAGCATGATGGCACATGCTAGTGATCCCTACACTAGAGACACAGGCTGATCCCTCGGCTCACTGGCCAGTGAGTGTAGCCTAATGGTTGAGGTCCAAGCCATTTAGAGATACTGTCTCAATAAGGGTGACTAGTGTACCTGAGGATAGCACCCGAGATTGTACTCTGACCTCCATGTGCACCTGTGTACACACAAACACACTAAACAACTAATGAACACTGAATATTCATTCGATTAAGTTCTGTAGTAAGGTGAAGCATTGTGAGGGACATATGGATGTGTCTTATGTGACTATAGGTGGCAGGTACTTAGAAACCCAAATGGTTACATCTGGTCAAGATTGGGGGGGGGGACTGAGAGCTGCAACAAAGTGTGAAATGCTTACTTTAAAAACCCACATGTTAAAAAGGGAGCGTTCATATGCTGAGATGATGTTGCAGGTACACAGTGGAAATAGCACCTGGCTCATCTGTACAGTGACTTGTGTGTTGTGGTGTCTTCATGGTTACTTCCTAAGGCCTCTGTAGGAGCCTCACAATGTCCCAAAATATTGAGAGGGAAGTGACGGAGGATTAGTCAGTAGCTTTACTTTCAGCTAGGGAAGGGACCAGAGAGAATTCAGCATTTGATCCAGTCTTGTCTCGTCCTTTAATGACAGTGTCCCATACTCAGGTGTGTGGCCTGTTCCTTAGCCAGCCCCTTAAGTCCAGATCAGTCAGTTCTCTCTGGGACTCACCTACCCCAAAGTGCTATAAAGAGGGGCTTACCAGGTGGGGGAGGCCTTCTTCTTCTTGGCTGTTCATCTCTCCTCACCTGAACTGCAGGGTCCTAGTACCAGTAAGACCTCCCCAATTCTAGCAGCTGCCAGAATAGGGGAGAGATACTTTTTTCTTTACTTTCATACTAGCTCATAGCTTTTTTAAAGTTCTGGCCCCTTTTTAATTTCCCTAAAAACAAAACAAACAAACAAAACCCTGTCACATTTCCCTCAACTCATGTGCTCAGCTTCCTGCATGGGCTCCCAGGCTGCCTGGGTATATTCAGCCCCCTCCATTGATTCATAAACACCCTCAAATACATGTAATGGTGTATAATCTATCCTCAGTCTGTTTAGTCCAGTTCTTTGCAGATAATAGCCCAAAAATTGGGGTTTATGAACTCTTCCTGAACTCCAAGCCCCATTTCATAAGGGTATGATGACATGCCGTGTATACTACAGCAGCACCCCTAAGGATGCTCGTTAATTGAAAACCTTACAGTGACACCCTCAGACCTTTCTGACAGTCAGTGTGTACATAGGCTGTGGTGAAGTCAGGTTTAGATGCAAGCAGAAGGCTGGCTTGAGTCACTCATCAAATGAGTCTTTTTATCTCTGGATCTGGAATTTGTCTGAGTGATTCAAATTATGCATCAGCAACATGACAAATCAACGCATATCCTGAATGCTCCTGGTCACACTAGGATCTCTGAGGACCTAAAGATTTCCTCCTCCAACTGCAGTACCTTGCCAGGAGCAAGAACAAAACAGGCATTCCCAGTCAAGTTCCGTAGATGTTCCTTACTTGAAAACAGAGGACTCCCCAAGAGAGCATTTGGCACTTGCTGGATTCATGGCCAGGACCATCTTCTAGCAACATAGAAGTCTGCCAGGGTTTGCTGAAAGGAAAATTCCCAGTCCACCAAATCTTCACTCTTCCTGCCTGTTGTGATTGTGAGGGAAGCACCGGCAGAGCCACGAGAAGGCTGTGGAAAACCTAGACTTCATGTGTCAGTCAGCCAACCGCTCTTATCAATAAAGCCAGTGACCTTGGAATTGATCAGATTAAGCAGTCTGGCCAAGTTATTATTTAAAATGTTCTCAGGTAATTGCCAGCCATCTAATTAAATGCAACGTTCCAACTTCAAAGTTGTCCTGTCAGCTTCACCATGACAGGCTTTGAGCCCCGTTGCCGTTCTCGAGCTTCTCCCCACCATACTGAAATCAGAGTAATGAAAACAGTCAAACTGCTCATGAAATGTCACATTACTATGAGAGCTCACATTATTTCTACAGATATTTTCTGTCAGTCACTAGATCACTACTCAAGTGACAGCCGTGCCTGCCCGAAGCATGCTTTAAAGTGACAGTCCCACACTGTGAAGACTTCTCTGCAGTAAAGTTAGTGCTTTGGCCCTTTGATCTCAGCTGGCACCAGATGCCAATGCTACTCAGAATAAATAAAACATTTGTAGAAAAGGGGAGAAAAGGTTATATGCTTCATTCTGCTTATCAGTGTCATTTCGAAGCCAACAATTTTATTAGGGGTAGGGGTAGGCTGATATGCTATTTTTAGTTTGTAGGGGAGAAATGTGACATTTAGAACAAATGCCATAGCATTTCTTCAGTCAGGAAAGCCACAGGAGAAGCAGCCAGGGCCTGATTGTGTTGTTGTAGTTCTTTAACTCTCTAAGGCCCAGCTGCTCCATGTAGATGCGCAGTAAGCCCTGTCTGCCTGCTGCATAGTTCTGGGGAAACACCCTACCTTTGCAAAACCATCTATTCTGAGTACCTAGGAAATGACCCTGGTCCAGCCAAAGCCCTGTGACCTGCCTTGAGTATCATTTTTTTTTTCACAAAGGATTCAATATCTGCTATAAATAGCAAACAGCCAGCACCAGTTCTTGTTTGCTGTGACCTGTGCACTCGTGAATAGTAGTACCATCTTCATTAAGGTGGAAACATCTGTGCCTGTCCCACATCTCAGATGAAGATCGTCTTCTCCTTGACCAAACTATTCCTTCCCTTTGTCTCTGAGTCAGGCTTTTGCTGGAACCCACCAGCGGTCCACAGTAGTCTGTGTCATGCACCTTGCTCTTTGATTTCTGGTGACAGAGTGTGTGGTCTTCAGTTTAGCCTGCTATCTTCCCTAATTGTCATTAATTTGCTAACCATGAATTGGGAACTCAGTGTGAGCAGGCACCTGAGCCAAGGAGTGCACTCTAGGGCTGAGAATGTAGGTCAGTTGGTTGATTGCCGATTACTGGCCTAGCACACAGGAAGCTCTGGTTTCAAACCCCAGTACCACATAAACTAGGTGCGGTGGCACACACCGGTAATCTAGCACTCAGGAGATAAAGGCAGAATGATAGGAGTTCAAGTTCATTCTCAGCTAAGTATGACATTAAGGGCCAGCCTGGGCTACATGAGACCCTGTCTCAAAAAAAAAAAAAGTACATTCTAGACTTCTCTTTTCAGTAGCTACCCACACAGCCAACTATCTTGTCATCTTGTCACTCTGCAAACATTCCTTCAGCAAGCATTTACCGAGGTGAGGTTGGGAGGCACTACCAGTGAGTCTCCACTCACCCTTAGTAAACCTTTTGCTCTGGTGTGCTCGGGTTCAAACCCAAAGCTTGCAGCTTTCTGGGCAAGTGTTCTACCACTGAGCTATGACCCAGCCCAACAGCCCTAGCTGCTCCTGGAGCCCTCACTAGCCACACCTCTCATTCTGATCTTATGCTTATTTACTGCCTCAAATGCTAGTGTATACTTTATACATATAATGTGCTTAGTGTCATTTTTCTCCCATTGCCACAAAATCATTTTGGAGGCAAACACTGTTACCCAAAAACTGAATTCCATTTTGCTTTTCAATAAAGTACCCTACTTACAGGACCACCTCACACGGCCTCTCACTGTGTACATGGCTTTGCACACCAGTGCTCAAGAAATACTTCCATTTGGCTCAGAATAGGAGATTCTGAAACCTTTTTTCCATGTTCTAAAACTTACTCTTGAATTCTGTCTTCTTTTTAACCCTATTGTAGAAAACTGTGTAATTCATAACTCACTGGTTCAGACAGGAATGTTTTGAAATTTCACCTTTGTGTGCATTAAATATATAAGATTTAGTAATTTGTATATTGCCCCTGATTATATTCTTAACCTGTTTTTTTTCTAATAGTGTTTTGACATGACATTTTAACACTTGTCATGTGTGTTGACAGGCTCCTTGGCAGAGGAGAAGTTTGAGATGTTTTTATCATTAAGTGTTGTCATTTCTAACCATGAATTCTGAAATACAAAGAAAAATAATTGCTTCCATATGGATTTATTTAAGACGTTAATGAATTAACTTAATGTCATTTGAACTTGGATTGGTTCCGCCTCTGTCCTAATGTTAGTGATACATTTGATTTGTTCCGCTATGGCAGCTGTTTGAGCATGTGCAATAATATTCTACACTAACCTTATTATAGATCACCTCACCTCCATATTTGTGTGCATTCTCTGAACCAGTTAAAGAACTTCAGGGAAAGGAGCAGGCTCTGCCCAGGAGCAAGTCCTGCCAAACAGTGCAGCACATATGTGTGTTAAGGTCCTGTGGGCATTGCTTGAGGAAGCAGGTTACCAAAGACAGATCTAACTGCTATGCTCTAAAAAAGTGAAGGGATTTTGGACTCTGCATCAGTGACAGAGTGAATAGAGAAGAGGAGGATGTGAGGAATAACTTATATTTGCCTGTAGGTGGGTTCATTTTTTTCCTGTGTTCAGTTAATCATAGGAACTAAATCAGAATAACAGATATTGGGGGCTATAGAGGACCTTGGTGAACCAAGGTCTATAGATGCTGAAAGTCATTTAAAGAAAGACAGAGACCAGGTGTGCTGGAATATACCTTTAATCCAAGTACTTGGGAGGCTGAAGTAGGAGGATCACAGTGATTTAGAGACCAGCCTAGATTAGAGTGAGACCCTGCCCTGATAAAAAGAAAAAAAAAAAAAGAATAGTGCAAGAAGGGGTTGAAGCCTGTCCACCTACATTTCTACACATCAGCTTTCTTTTGTTGTTTGAAGAAAGATTTTATTACATTATAGTTAGAATTTATGAGAAAGAAGCAAGGAGACAAAAGGCTCTGTAAAATGGAAATCGCCACCTAGAAACCCAGAGTGGAGTCTTTCATAGGTTCTTAATAGGGGCTGAGGTGACCAACCACCATGCCTACTTAGTAGACTGGTTTTAATCCTTTTAAAAATCTTAATTCTCCAGGAAAGGGGAACTCCTTTCTAGGGAAGAACTCATCTTGAGTTTAAGGAAAAAGAAATCTAGGGAAATCCTTTAGGCAGCAAGAGATAAGGAGAAACCAGATCCTTCTCTGACCTCTAGCAAAGTGTAAACTGCAAGGACAGGCTCAGAGACTTCCTTCACATTTACTTTTGGGGCTCTGTCAACCCTAAACTGCCTCAGACCCCCAGCCCCTCAGGAAGAAGCAATTCTAACTGCTATTAGATTACTGGAGTGACGGCCAGTCTGGCTTCTTCGAGCTGAGTGGAGCTGTGGCAGTTGGGGCACCTCTCCCCTGGGTCTCCAAGTCTGCCTTTGACTAGCTGGGTGCCTTTGGAAAGAATACTGAGTTGCTCAAGGCCTCAGTTGCCTCATTTTCAAAATGGAAATAATGACTACTTTTCATTGAATTTTCTTGATGACTAAATCAATGCAAGTAAAGAGACTAAAAACTGTTTTGCATGTATGCAGTGATAAGTACTGTACACATCCCCACACTCAGGGAGACATACCTGGGAGGTGGGCATGCTGGCTCATACCTTAAGATTAGCACTTGGTAAGCTGAGCTAGAATTGCTGTGAGGTCAAGAACAGCCTGAGGTACAGAGTTCCATGTCAACCTGGGCTAGAGTAAGACACTGCTTCAAAAAATGCAAAACAAAAAAAGAGATTTAACTTTAATTTTAAATTAATTTTTTGTCTTTTGTGACAGGGTCTCACTGTGTAGCCCAGATTAGTCTCTTACCACCTTCCTAATTCAGCCTCCTGAGTGCTGAAACCCATGCCTGGCTCGCTTTAAACTTGCTCACAAAGCAGTAAGGCATTCAAATTTACTCAGGGAGCTAAGTTGGCTCAGCATTCCTTATTTCTATGACTCCATATCTCATTTAAGGCATTTAATGTATACATAAACATATAGATCAATTCTATTATCTATATACCAGCTTTATCTGACTCAATGTGCTATCATGTGTTTACACAGATCAAGGTTTTATCAAAGTTTTGACTTATTTTTCTAATCCATAAAAGTTTGATTTTATAGAGAGAGACATGCTTGTGTCTAAGGATGGAGTGGGTCACACTAGACATGGCGTTCAGTTTTATTCATTGAGTTCTTGTGCACTTCCGAAATGGAAAAATAAATTATGTCATAAATGTGGTTACAACAAAGATAATGATATATTTAAAATTGTCCTGTATTTTAATTGTTCCTACTTTTTAAAACCTTGAGGCCAATATCATTTAAATGGCTTTGTGGGTTGAGGCAGCAGATAAAGTATAAGCATGAAGGCCTTCAATCCCCAACACCCACAGTAAAAAAAAAAAAAGAAAGAAAGAAAGAAAGAAAGAAAAGAAAAAGGAAAAAGCAGCAGCAGCTAGGAGTGGCCAGATGTTCCTTTTCCCCTATGTCCTTTGCGGGTGGTGATAGGAGAATCAGTAGGGCTCACTGATCATCCAGTCTTACCGGAAAAAAACAGCAAGTCTCACTTCAGA
The DNA here is from genome assembly GCA_004024765.1 of Zapus hudsonius. Classification (NCBI taxonomy): domain Eukaryota; kingdom Metazoa; phylum Chordata; class Mammalia; order Rodentia; family Dipodidae; genus Zapus; species Zapus hudsonius. The sequence goes on from PVHP010001617.1 coordinate 66,086, forward strand.
AAAAATGTAGAAGAATGATAGAGGGGACATCTAACATTCTTCCCTGGCCTTACACAAATGTACATACACCATACACACTACATACACGTCAGAAGAAAAAAATGGGTTTTAACGATTGTCTACAATATATCTAAAAGCTTAGTCGTGGACATGTTGTAATTCAAATCATCATAATCTAGAAAATATTAAAATTTCAATTTTGAAATATTTAGAAAACATTTCCCTGGTTTTCCTCTAAAATTGTTGTTTTTAATAGTTTGCATGTTATGCCAGTAATTTTAACAAGTTGTTATATTTAATAGCAGTTCTCTTTTTAGTTGGTAAGTGTTGTAGGTACCTTTAAGTTGCTGGGACAAACAGCCGACCAAAAGCAGCTGATGGGAGAAAAGGGGTTATTGCCACCTACAGTCTTGGGGGCAGGGGGAGTTCATCACGGCAGAGACTGGGCATCACATCTTGCCACAGCAGCTGGCAGGAAGCAGCAAGAGTGAGCTGAGCTGTTAGCATTAGCCAAGGGGACTAATAAACCCCAAGGGCTTCACCCAGTGACACACCTCCCCCACCTTCCATGTTGCCTTCAGCTGAGGATTGAGTATCCAAAACACATGAGGCTATGGGAGAAGTCTCACCCAACCCACACAAGAAGAAAATTTTGAAAGAAAATGTTGTCTTACCCCAAATAGGCTAAAAATAGAAACAAGCTTCATGGCAACTATAGTGACCTGAGGGTAAGGAATTTAATGTGAGCAGAACACAGCCCCCATCACCTCCCCGTGGCTCCCTTTGCTCCTTCCTGTCTGTACAGTGAACCCTCTTTCAGAGGAGGGACTGAACAGCCTGCTGTATCCCCAGTCCCCACTATGTATAGAAGGTTAATGAGGAATTGTTAAAATGAATTACTTAATTCACTTATAAGTCACTGTGCAATTTGGTGATTATTCATTATGTTCAAGAGACCATTTTCCATACATTAGTAATTAGCACTGCTGGGAATGAAATTTAATAAATCTGTAAGAAGGGCAACCTACCAGATATATCAGAGCTGGCCAAATGTCTTTTAAAGAAGTGGCCATGGACTGAGTAAACATGAATCTGTGAGGATGTTCATTGTAGTACTGTTTACAATAATAAAATGCTGAAGAGCATCCCAAATATTCAATTGTAGGTGGTAAGTTAAATAAATATGCCATTGTTGTATAATATAATGCCAGGTGGTCAATCAATCGTGTTATGCTTAGAGATAGGAAGGGATTTTCATTGATGTGTGAAAAGTTGAAGAAGTATCCATGTGGTATCAATTTTATAAAAATAATTACATATTTTCTTAGAAAAAAAGACTGGTAAAATACACAACATAATGGTCATAGATGTGATCTTACTGTCTTTTTATGCCTGTCTGAATTTTTTAAAATATCCAAACTGAACATTTATTACATGTGTGAGGAAAGGGGGAAGGGAGAAACGAACATTTGTGGAGCTGTGAGGTGAGCACATCAGTAAGGAATTGAATTGGGCAGAGGCCACATGCAAGGAGAAGCAGGCATACATGGAAGGTAGAGATTTGGAAGGACTATGAAGAGCTTTCATCACCAGAATTGGGAGATCATTTAGCCAGTAAAGTGATATGTATGCAAGAGGATCTGAGTTCAGATCCCCAGTCTCTGTGTAAAAGCTGAATGTGGTGGTATACGTAGATGGTCCTTGCACTGGGGGTGGGAGATGGTGACAGGAGGGTCCCTAAAACTCAGTGGCTAGCTAGTAGTTGCAGTTACCTTTGCATTGCTGGGACAAAATACCTGACCAACCAGCTAATGGAGAAGCATTTGTATTTTAGCTTACAGTCTGGCGGGAAGCTTTATGATGGCAGGGGAAAGCATGGCATGAGCAGAAGCTGGGTGTCACCTCTGCCACAGCAGGTGGAAGACAGCAGGAGTGTGAGCCAGACTGGCACGGGGCACTGGCTATAATACCTACCCCTAAGCCCGCCCCAAACAACACACCTCCTTCAGCAAGGCTTCACCTTCCCAATTGCCACCACCTGGGCACTAAGCTTTCAAAATACACAAGTTCATTGGGACATCTCATTCAAACCACCACTCTGGTCTGGTCTAGCCAAATTGGTAAGTTCCAGATTAATGGGAGACCCTTTCTCAAAAAATAAGATGTAGAGCGACTGAAGAAGACACTTCACATTGACCTCTGGCCTACATGAATACACACATGTTCCCAGACACACACACACACACACACACACACACACACACACACACACACACACGAGGTTTTGGCCACCAAATACTTTGTATGGTGTGACTGTTAGAGCTCCAAACACTGGAAACCCTGTTAACCTGGGAGTGGAATCCTCCTAAGCATCCCAAGCCATATGCAGTATGTAGGAAACAGAATCCTCAGTGCCTGGCAAGTTGGGCCAAGGAGAAGGTCTCCTGTCTCTGTGACCTGGTTTTTTCAACTTCAGCTCTTAGTCCATGTCAGCCATGTGTGGCTTTAATTCCTCATATGTGTTTGATTTCTTTTTCTGCGCCACATTCTGTTTTTTTTTTGTTGTTGTTTGTTTGTTGTTGTTGTTTTTCCCCTTGTGGTAGGGGATTGAACCCAAGGTTTTGTGCATGCTAGGTACTAACACTACTGAGAGATGTCCCAAAACACATTTTTACTTCCTGTGTTTAGAGTGAAAGTTGGATTGGAAAGAGATGGACTTTTAAGTTTGGCAGAACTCAGCAGACGAAAGTTTGTCCTGCTCTGCAGCCTACAAACTCCATGACCTTGGACAAAATTACTTCAGTTCTTGTAACTTCTACTTCCTTGTTGCTGAGACAGAAGACCCAGTCGGAGCAACTTACAGTTTCAAGGGAAGTTTCATCATGGCAAGAGCAGGAAACAGGCTCAAATCATCACATCATTATGGAGGAAGTAGAGAGAGAGAGAGAGAAACAGTGCTGCTACTCACCCGGCTTCCACCTCTAAATTCAGTCCAGGATCCCAGCCCATAGCATGGAAAGCACCCACAGTTAGGGTGGGTCCTCACCTAGAAAATCCCCAGTAGACATGCCAAGAGATTTGTTTCCATGGTGATTCTAAATATTGTCAATTTTACAAATGAAGATTAACCGTCACAGTGCTTTAAGTCAGTGCTAAAGTGAATCTAATTCTTTGCAAGTTTGTGTGTGTGCATGTGTGTGTGTGTGCAGGTATGTATGTGAACGTGGGTGCAAGTGTGTGTAGAGGTCAGAGAATAGCCTCTGGTATACCATCTGCCTACTTTGAGGTTGGGTCTCACTACCCAGATCTGGCCAAGTGAGCTAGGATGGCTGGTCAGTCAGCCCCAGGTCTGGGAGTACAGCATCTTCCATCATGCTCAGCGATTTCAACATGAGGTCCTCATGCTTGCCTTACTTTACCCACTTTGCAGTCTTTTGAAAAGCTCCGTGTCCACACACTTTGCAGCTCTTGGCCTTTCATAACAACATACTCACTGCTAGTGAACGTTGCAGTTTCCTCGTGGTCCGGATTACACAGGCACACTGTGTCTCATAACATCAAAGTGTGTGCTGGTGTAGATGTCTCCTTTGATTGTGGTTGCTTAGAGAGCATGCTTTGGCAGTCATTTGGGGTAGAAGTAGTCTTAAGTTAGGTAAAGAAAATCATTAAGCTAAAACATTCCTCATGGAAAGCAAGCTGCTCAGTTAGTACTGGGTCATCCTAACCACAATCAGTTGTTCTGTAGTATTTCTATTTGATTGTGACATTGACTAGTTATCTAAACTGGTCTTACAGAAAGCAAAGTTTTTTTTGAGAAAGACAAGCCAATCTCTGAGCCTCATTATGGAGAACAGGCTGAGCACCTGGATGTACCCAGAGGGATATGATTTCATGTCTCAATCCATCAGCAGCATCCTTCTCCTGTGAATTCAATCTTCACAGTCGAAGTCTGTGTGCGCACTAGTTTACCTGGAGAAGCGCGTTCTTCAGGGCCCCTTGCCTTGTGGAGCAGAGTGAGGTCAAAGGAGCCAGAGACTGGCCACTTCTCTCCATTTTAGATGAAACACAGGTGTTTGGTTTTCTTCTGAGTTTTACCCTCATGCATTCCACACATAGAGCATTGTACACATTAGACATGTGTAAGCACATTGTTTGACATGTGTTGATAATCTGTATGAAAGTTGCACAAAGCCATTCTGTGAAGCTCCTTGTGTGTCTTACTTAGGACATGTGTGCAGCTGACTGAACTGGATCCAGTGTGCAGAGAGGCTGATTTCCAGTTCCCCTGCAGAAATGCTGTCCCCTCTTATCTCCTATCCCAGCTGAGCTCAGAATCTGAGAAGCTGGAGGTCCCTGGGCACTGAATTGTCTTGCTCCAGCTGTTGTTGGTTCCAGTCCATTGTGTCTCGCCACTCCAGGGATGGCTCCCAGCTTCTGCTGCTCCCTTTGTCTTAGGAGAAAACTGGAACAGGCACAGGGAAACCTGTGAGGCACTGGCTATACTGTCCATACTCCAGTTTGGGATGGCTTTACATCCAGCCACTAGGATTAAAGACATGCGCCACCACTCTGCTATGGAGATCTAAGTAACCACAGCAAAGCATGTATGGTGGTTGTATAGGATTATCAGCTTCACCTAGAGCTTCTACAATGTGTGTTCTCCAAGGGGAGAATTTTTTTTTATTGTCCATAATGAGTTACATTGTTTAGTGGGCAAACAATGAGTTGTTATCCCCAATTCCCCGATGTCCCCCTCCCCCATCCCCAATCATCTGGATATCCTCCTCCATGGGTCATCTGGATCAGTCCTTGTGACAGGGGACCATGGATAGCCTAGTATTCAGCCAGGTTCTCCTGGCCATGCCTCTGGATAGTCTCCCCCACCACGGCTTTCACAATCTTTCTGCCCCCTCTTCCGCTCAGTTCCCTGAGTTGTGGTGGATGAGTATTAACGCTGCTTTAATGTTGTGAGTTTAGGGGTCTTTGTGTCGAAAATCATTGGTTTCTGTCTCCAAGGGGAGAATTTGAGACAATGCTTTGTCCTTTAAGACTCACACCAGAGTAACCAATCAGTCGCTTCACATGTGACTTCATGACCTTGGACAAATTTGCTTCAATACTTGTACCAATTACTTCCTTGTTGCTGGGACAGACAACCCAACCAGAAGTGGCTTACGATTTCAAGGGAAGTTTCATCCTGGCAAGAAAAGCCCAGCAGGAGCAGGAAACTGGCTCACATTGGAATAGTAGTAGGGAGGATGTGAGTAAAGTAAGATAAGCATGAAGAACTGAGCTTGATCCCCATTTTTAAATTTTTTTTCGAGTTTCAATGTCTGTTGTTTTTACTGTTGGAAACATGGGCTCTAGTTGCTTACTTTTAGTTTTATTTAATTGTAGTAATATTTTAATCATACGTGGTATGTCTTTCTAGGATGAAGATTTATTGTGACAACTGATGCTTTCCAAGTTTCCTTGTTTTGACCATTGCCAACATAATTGATACTTTTTAATTTTCTCTTACTGCCATAACAAGAGGCTTCTTAAGCCTTGTTTTCTGAAACATTTTCAACAATTTTTTAGTGACCTCTATGTGACATATCATCAAGAAGCTTATTTCCAAAGATGGAAAATGATCAGCATTTCATTGAGAGCAGTAAATCCATCCTACGATGGAATTCAACCTCTCCTTCAGAGAATGGAAACTCTGTCAGAAGTAAAAGCTCCAAACTGAGTGCAGGCTAGGAGGTTCTTGTTTGTTTCCACTGAAAATCAGCTTCACCCGCCTGCACCCTCTAGCTTGGATATGACAGTGATCTTCTAAGGGGCTGCTCCGACCCATTGGTGTGTGGTGTGACCATCTTGAATTAGCTACTTTCTTGCCACCTGACAAGCAGCAGCTAAGGAAGGAGAAGGGGTTGTGCTCCTGGTTTGAGGGGATGCAGTCCACTTGGGTGGACCTCAGCTTCCCAAGTGCTGGGATTAAAGGCATGCACTACCATGCTTGGCTTTAAGCTAGCTCTGTCATTTTTCCCTTTTTTTCTCAGTCCAGGACCCCGGCCCAGGGGATGGTGCCACCCATATTGAGGACATTCCCCTCACCTTTCCCTTTCTGAAATACCATCATGCCCAGGGGCATGCCTCACTAATGCCCTAAGTGGGTCTCAAGCCCCCCAAGTTAGTACTCATGCCCCTGTTCTCTGCTCCATGTGCTGTGTTCAGCTTTGCTTGGTCTAAAAGGCTCCTCTTGCCCTTCTTCCTGCCTGATGACCTATAGACCTCATCCCTAAGGCTTCTGCAAAGAATTTTCCCAGTTCAGGTCACTGTGTTGTAACAATCTTCCTGGCATCCTGTCACATTCGTAAGTACATGACAGTTGGTCTACTTGCCATCACCAATGAAACATGTGAGTCACCTGAAAGGAGGAGAGGCTCATTTTTGCAACAGGCTAGTTCTTTGTCCTGCATACTTTGGAGCCTGTGGCAAGACCTGTGTGGTAGAGGAGAGACACCCAGCTCAGGAAAGAGAGAGAAGAAGGGACCCAGTTCCCAATTCCCCCTTCAAGGGCACAGAGCCCAGTGACACACTTCCTTACCTAGGCCCCACCTCCTAAAGTTTCCTTTTCCCAGTAGTGCCACCAGCCATCCTGCAGCCCAGGAGACTTTGGGAAACAGGATTTACATTTACATGCAGGTTTAATCACTACTCACCCTGTCACTAGGCTGTAAACTTCAGAAAGATGGGGACTATGACTGGCATATGTTGGGCACAAAAAATAAGGGAGGGAGTGCATTGTGCCTAGGATGTTTTGTTCTGTGAAAGCTTGCCCTCAGTTGCCCTGGTTCACGTGGTTATCCACTCTTCACAGTGACACCTACTTCACTTTGCTTCTAAAGATCTCCCCTCCTACTTCTGGTCTTCCTTGGAGACTGGCCTTTTACATGGAGTGTCAAACCTTTTCCCCTAGTTCCATCCATCATAGCTTGAGGATATATTTCTCTATGAGGTAGGAGGAAATCAGACAATACCAGCTGAGGTAGGAGGATCACCATGAGTTTGAGGCCAGCTTGGGTTATAGATGATAAGCTGTCTCTGAATGAATGAATGAATGAATGAACGAACGAACGAACGGCATGGGGAGAATACCTAGTAACTCTCAGGGAGGATCTTGGCCACAAGGTCCAGCATTTTTTGCCCCAGGCCACTGTGACATCACATGTGTAAAATATGTTTCTTCTTTTGAAATTGCCTTTTGCTTTTCTATTTTTGAAAGATCTCATTGAAGGCATTTTACACATTTGGCAAAGCGCGGCCTATCTGTGGTCTATAAACACCTCTGCAGCCCTTGTTAAATCATGTGTGCATTTGAGAAGATCAAGGGGCCCCTTTGGGCCTGCTGTGGCTTCCGAGCAGCCTGCTTCTTTGTGTCCATTTTGTCTGTCAGGCCTGTAAAGAAGGGAAAGGATCTGGACACGTGTATTTTAACAGAGAGCTCTAGGTTCTTGGCTGATCATGCAACTCAGTGATGGAGGGACTGCCTAACAAGCAGGAGGCCCATAGTTCAAGCTTCAACAATAATACAAAAAAAAAAACTCCACAGAAAAATAGAAAGAGAGACAGAGGAAGAAAGAAAGAAAGAAAGAAAGAAAGAAAGAAAGAAAGAAAGAAAGAAAGAAAGAAAGAAAGAAAGAAAGAAAGAAAGAAAGAGAGAGAGAAAGAGAGAGAGAGAGAAAGAAAGAAATAAAAAGAAAGAAAGAAAGAAAGAGAAAGAAAAAAAGAAGAAAGAGAAAGAAAAAAAGAAGGGCTAGAGAGATGGCTCAGCGGTTAAGGCACTTGCCTCCAGTGCCTAAGGCCCTGGGTTCAAATCCCCAGTACCCACATAAGCCAGACCCACAAGGTGGTGGGCCTAGTGCGTTCTCTCTCTCTCTCTCTCTCTCTCTCTCTCTCTTGAAATGAATAAATAAAATATTTTTTTAAAAAAGAAAGAAAAAATAAAGAAGAAAGGAAAAAGAAAGAGAAACTAGACCTTCGAAAATTAGAAAATGAAAATTAAGGAAAACCTTGAGAATTAAACTATGTGTTTGTGGGGATGGGGCGTGTGTAGGAATCAGGAAAGAGGACCTCTAAGGAGCGGCCAGTCTGCGCTTTACTGTCACTGATTTCCCAATTAGACATGAAGAGACCTGTCTGTACTTCATCAGGCTCCATTAGTCCCTTCCCTCCAAAATGTCATATAAGGTCAGTATGCTCAGAATAAGCTAATGTTGCTTGCTATATTGTTGCTTTTAGCAACAAAGTCCATTTTTCATAACAGTCACTACCTGCTCTTTTAGGGTTTGGTGTAAAAAATGTCCCCTCTACTTGACACACACACACACACACACACACACACAGAGAGAGAGAGAGAGAGAGAGAGAGAGAGAGAGAGAGAGAGAGAGAGAGAGTTCTAATGTTAGAGCACTTGGGTCCCAGCTGGTGGCATTGTTTGGGAAGGTTGCGGAGCCTTGCTGGAGGAGTGGGTCACTGGAATTTGGCCTTCAGGTTTCATAGTTCAGCCCCATTTCCTGTTTGCCCTCCACTTGACCTGCCTACCCTTCTGACAACGTGACAGTCGTCTCCCCTCTCCTTCCTGTCATATCTCCCCCACCATGAAGGACTCTGTGCTCTGAAACTATAAACTAAAATAAACTCCTTTCTTCCCTAAACACTTCTGGTCAAGTATTTGTTTGTAGCTACAAGAAAGTAACTGATACATGCCCTATAACTATCAGTATTAAAATGATAATTCTTACAAATGTATCTCATTTCCAATTCATGAATGAGAGAGGAAAAGAGATGCTCACTGAAGTAAGAACATGCTATTATTTTTAAAAATATTTTATTTATTCATTTTCAAGCAGAGAAATACAGAGAGAGAAAGAGAGAGAGAGAGAGAGAGAGAGAGAGAGCACCAGGGCCACCACCTTGTGGGTCTGGCATATGTGGGTACTGGGGAATTGAACCTGGGGCCTTAGGCACTGGAGGCAAGTACCTTAACCGCTGAGCCATCTCTCTAGCCCCTAAGAACATGCTATTTTTGAAAAAAAAAAAAAAAAAGAACAACTTTTTGTTGGTTTGTTGGATTTAGTCGTGTTCTGCCTTTTAAGAGAATATATCTACTTCATATGTCTATAACTGTGGCTTACACTTCAGATTTATAATGTTGGGAAGATAGATAGACGGACAGATGGACGGATGGATGATGGATGGATGGATGGATAGATTAGATAGATAGATAGATAGATAGATAGATAGATAGATAGATAGATAGATAGATAGATTTGTTGTAGGGCCTCACTCTAGGCCAGGCTGACCTGGAACTCACTCTGTGATCCCAGGCTGGCCTTAAACTCACAGCAATCCTCCTATCTCCCCCCCCCCCCAGTGCTGGGATTATAGGCATGAGCCACCATGCCCAGCTTTGAATATATATTTTAAATGTATACATAAAAATTCAATTTAGAGAAGAGACTCTCCAAATCCACTCCTGCAGAAAGCTAACATATAAAAGTCACTCCACATTGCTTCCGGGATTGGTTTGGAATAATTAAGCAGACATAATATAGCACATAAAGGAATTTATTAGGCTTTTATTAAGGCTTGATAATTTGAGTTTCAGATTTTAAATCTCAAAGGGCTCATAATTGTTGTCATTTTCTACTAAGAGCCACATTTGGAAAGAAGTTAAGGCTCAGTGCAGAGGAAAGGCACATTTGAGGGGAGAATACATTGATCCCATGCTTGGCGGGAGTCAGCTATTCTGTGACACAACTTCTAATAAGTGGTACAGGCCTGCTCATGGGAGTTAACTGGCAACCATGTTTCCTGAGACAGTGCTAACTGTAGGAAATCTAGGCTTGAGGCTGAGATGTACACTGGTGGGAAGAAAGAGATTGGTTTTACACTGCAAAAATGTGAGTGACTTTGGTCGGCCTGACCAATTTCAGTCTTAGGAGGAAGGATTCCAGTTGGATAACTGTCGCTGAAGAAGTATACCAGCCTGTTTCGGTGTCTGCAGAATGAACTCTTGAAAGGCTTGTAACTTAAACAGTGTTATTACCATTTTGACCCTGGTTTTAAAATGCTGTCAAAAATGTGTTGGTGAGAACATCTTTGACGTCATTTTATTTTCTGCATTTGTTATTGATATTACTGCTGCTTGAGAAGATGACTCAGTGGTTAGAGGTGCTTGTTTTAAATTGCTGACTCAACAAAATTCTTTGAAATTTTGACTTTTAATAATAAATCTCCATTTATGTACCTTAATTTATTGTATTCTCCCCAAAATCGAAAGAACATCTGAAGTCACTTCTCTGTGATGTGGCTACCAGGGACATGGATGGGGGGATATGTCTTAGTTTGTGTTTTATCAAAACACCCAAAACTGGTTAATTCATAATTAAGAGAAATTTGTTCCTTACAGTTGTAGAGGGTGGGAGGACCAAGGAGAGTGTTTCTTTCTTAGTGGTGTCGCACTGGGGATTAAAACAAACCTTATTGGTGACATATTCAGACCATAGTAAAGTCCCATTCTTATGTAAATTCCTCATTTCCCACAAAAATGCAGTCTACTCGAGGTCATGAACAGAAGCATTGCCCAGCAGAGGCAACACTTTAAAATTTCAGAGCTGGGTCTCTAGTGGAAATGAGACTTGGAGCTGTGCTCTGGCCATAGGGACTGAGTTAGAGTCTCAGTTCACCATGACTTGTCTTTAATTCAGCATGTGAGCAAAAGCCTCCAGGTGTGGTCAGGCTCAGCATTCTTAGGAACTTCCCTGCCTCTTTTTTTTTTTATTTTTATTTTATTTTATGTATTTGAAAACAGAGAAACAGGTAGAAAAAAGAAAAAAAAAAGGGCTTGTCAGGGCCTCCAGCTCCTGCAAACGAACTCTAGATGCATGTGCCACTTTGTGTATCTGTCTTTACGTAGGTACTGGGAAATCGAACCCCAGGTCATTAGGCTTTTCAGGCCATCTCTCCAACCCCTTCCTCACCTCTTGCTTCCTCTGATGACCTAGGAAAAGTGGGGCTCAGACCTCAACCTTCTGTGCCACTCTATCTTGGGAGTGACCCTACAGAGCAGCCAGCAAGGCTGCAGGAGCATACAGCAGTAGGACGTCTGCCGCCAACACACGAAAGCTGGCCTTTGCTCAGGGAAAGCTGGGAAAGCAGAGGGGCCACAGGGTAGAAATAGCCTGAAAGTACAGCACCCCCAGACTGACAGAAGCCCTAATTAGCCCACAGTGAACACCAACAACTACTGAGGAGGGTCCTCAGGGAAATAGGGACCAGGAGAGGGGATCTAAGACTATAATCTATGTAAAAAACAAACAAGTAATATTGTTTAAAATCTGGCCTTTAGTACATGCCTCCTGTGTGAGGCCAGCCAGTGCTCTTCCTGCCTAGTGAGAAGGACAAGGTGCCTGCTCCTGGGTGGTCCTCAGCCACCCACTGGGCCTGCTCTTACACCCTTTTCTGCCCAGCTCTCAGTAGAGCAGAGGCCTCGCCCATGTAACCCCCCCACCTCCTCCTCTGGTCTTCCCATCCCACACATCAAACAGGCCTCTGTGGTTTGGAGATGGAGTGTCTGCATCTTGCTTCAAGTCACCTTCTTTCTGTCCTTCCTCCTGTATTTCTTTTGAGCTCCGGTGGCTTTCACCTTCCTCAACACTCTCTTACTAATTGCCACAAATCCTTAATTCCTTAGAGACCCTGAATGATAGAAATTTGTTAGGTGAAAACACAGAACAGGTATGGAGAGGTGAGTCCTTGAGCAAATCTTAATATAATCTTTGTGTTCTTAAAACGATGTTATCTTAATTATGAAGTTCCTTGTCTTTCTATTGTCCCTCTAGCACTTACTTAATTATAGTCCCAATGTTCCTAATTACTGTTCTACTAAATGCTGGTCCCCGATGATGTTTTTACCAACCTGCAAACAGAGAAAAAGACAGTAAGATCCAGGCAGCTTAAAGTTGCTCTTGTGCGTACGTGTGTGCACATGTGCTTATGGGCACACACATGCATGGGTGCATATGTTTGTGCATTTCTATGAAATGAAGATCATGGTACAGCCTCAGGTGTCAGGGTCTCTCGTGGGCCTGGCACTTACCCAATTAGGTTATACTGGCTGACCAGGTAGCCCCAGAGATCCGCTGGGATTACAGGCAGGCACCACCACACCTGGGGTTTTTAATGTTTTCATGCATATAAGGCAAGTAAGTACTTTCCCCACTGAGCTAATTCCCCAGCCCCTAAATTCAGTCTCTTTAAAAGACTTTCAAACCAGGAATGATGTGCATGACTATAATCCCAGAGTCAGAAGCTGGAGGATCAGGAGTTCAAGGCCAGTATGAGCTACTTATGAGGGACTCTCATAAGTAAATAAAATCTCTTCCTATTATGAAGACTACATTAGTTTTATTTACTCACAGCTGTTATAAAAAGTTTTAACAAATCAATAAATGGCTTCATTTTACATTTCAGGGTTCGGGATATCCTAATAACTGTCTGCCTTCTTCATTGTCTCACTTAGGAGCTGTGAGAAGCAGCTAGCTTATTACATCACTGCTGACACAATGCTTTCATTTGAATAATGTTTTTTTCATTTCATTGAACCAAAAGCCATTTCTTTAACACTGGTCATATCCTGAATGAGTAGGGCTGTGACCACCATCCCTCACCCTTGCCAGTAGGTCTGCAGGGGAGCCTCGTCACCTGTGGTGCAAGAGCATGTGGCCTGCTGTGAATGTGCCCAGGAAAAGACATGTTGCAGAGGAAAGAGATGCGCATTTCAAGTCTCAAGTCGGGTTCTCCATGTGCAAGGCCAGTCTAGAAGCACGGCCTGAATTCATTTCCTGGCCCTTCCATTTACTTCATGTGACCTGAAACAACCTTTCTGGGCCATAATTTCACATCCTAAAATAGAAGATAATAGTAGTGCTTACCTCCTAGAGTTGTGAATATCATGTGTTAAGTTATACATGCTACACATAATGACTTACTTTGAACAATGCTTGACAGGAAGTTCATTCTGGCCAGGCACAGTGCCACATGCCTTCAATCCCAGCACTCGGGAGGCAAAGATAGAAGCTTCACTGGGAATTTGAGGCCAGCCTGGGACTACAGAGTGAGTTCCAGGTCAGCCTGGACTAGAGTTGAGACCCTTGCAGGCGTTGGAGCGGGCAGTCTGCGAGCTCTTTTCGTCTGCTCTTCAGAATCAACCTGATAGTGATACGGATCATAATACGGGGAAAATCTTGATACAGTTATATTTGTTTTTTACTATTGAATTCCCCCCCCCCCGAGTTTGTGTCCTCCAGTGCAAAAGAATTGTACACAGGGACAAATTTTAATTACACACATTTTATTCTAATTTATTAATTTAGGAAAAGGGGAATTGAATGAGAATGTCTCCCAGTCACCAGTGGGCAGTTATAGAGTTCTCTAGCTACCAGTGTGGGGAAACACATGTCAGAGAGTTTAACAGAACTTATATTATTTAGCTAAATAAGCAGCCAAAGAAAAGATATTATTTAGCTAAATAAGCAGCCAAAGAAAAGATAACAGAAAGCTCCCATTATGAGAAGAAGAGGATTATGAGGGAAAAAGTCTAGAACCTTTCCCCAACCCCAGCCATCAGCTGGGGTGGGGGTGAAAGCCTTACCATCCTGAGGCCTGGATCATCAGTCCCCTTTACTCCATTGCCACATGGAAGAAGAGAATGGCTTCCTCTGGGGAAGTGAATCTAAGTTTTCCCCAGGTGAGTCAGAGAGACAGCTGATTGGTTCATATTTGACCAATCAGCCCCTAGGTTGTAGCTCTAACTAGCTAGATACCTCCCACTCAAGGGGAGGGGGCTGCCTCTGCAGAGAGATCTGACCATCACAATCCTCCCTCTGAAGAAATAACCCTAACTGCTGTTAGGGTACTAGGGTGTGGAATTTGGAGGGGGGGGGGAAGCATCAGAATACATGTTTAAGAAAATAAAAGCACCAGAAAAAGTACATATATGTTTAAGAAACAAAAATTAACAATACCATTTTTGAACCTATTAAGAAGCAAGGCAAGCTTAATAGAGGCAAGCTCTGACTGGGGAGGGGTTAAGGAGGAGCTTGGCAACATTATGTGGGGTCTCACTCCTGAACTCTCACAATAGATTAAGGAAAGTGGGATAAGTGCAGAGGTGCAGGTGTCTGAGAGTTAACCACTTTTGCTAGAAAGTGAAATACTACACCTAAGAACTTAGAGAGTTGAGCTATGGTTAGAGTTACTGTGCATGTGATGGGCACCCATAGAGGGCTTCAGAGATTTAGATTTGCATTTGTGAAGAAAATACTCTTGCCAGTTTTAGGGCCAAGGGGAAAAGGTAGGGAGAGAATGAGCAGAATATGAAGGAGATGATACCTAAGCTAAGCAAGAAGGGGTGTAGCTCCACAGGAAGGAACTGTCCTGTAGGTGTAGAAGTCCTGTCCTGTGGAAAGGACATGGTCCTTCTCACACAGCTCTTCCATGAAAGGCTAATGGCCGTTGTCCCTTCTCGATAAGCAGGAGTGATCAGCCAAAACAAACTTCCTCATCTGGCATCTAATTATTGAAATCCTTTAGGTGAACAAAGGCTTGGATTTCACAAGCTAATCAAAGAGACCATCATGGAAAAGTTTAAGTGAAAGGGAAAGTTTTAGGTTTACCATAAACTCTGGAGCATGGGCCTTTTTAGAGTAGTTATCAGGTAATGGTGAAGGAGAAGCTGGTAAACACATCATAGCCATGTGTCTGCCTGACATGTTGCTTCACTTCTTCCCAGAATCAGTGCAGGTATATTGAGAGCAGGTGTGTCCCTGGAAAGAAACCCCAGAGACAGAATACCCAGACTCAGGTCTGACTCCTCCACTTCCCAGCTGGGTGACTTTGGGTCTGTCACTTACCCTCCTTTGTCTGGGAGAGAATGAGATAATACAAGTGAAAGGAATATGAAATCAGAACAGCCCCGCAGACATTGCAACTGGCTAAGCTGTCCATCAGCCCTGGGCTCCCATGCGTGCTTCCAAGGAGACTGTGAGCCTGCTGAGAAGGAGCTTAGGAGCGGTGCTTAGGAGTGGTTAGATTTTGACTTCCAGTTTCTTCTCCAGAATATTTCTGCCCAAATGTACTGTAAAAGCTGACGGTTGATAACTTAATCATTTCTAATGAATATGGCACAAAAAGGAGCCATGACTCACTCGTCCAAACCACGGAAGGGCTATTTCCTAAACAGCAGAGAGTGTGTAATCAGCTTAGAGCAAAGACAGCCACTAATTTACAATAGCCAGAGGATTTTATCCAGCACTGAATAGCAAACAGCAGCTCTGCTCTGCAGAGCCAGCAGGGCTTTATGGGACAGGAAGCCTGAGGGCTGCTGAGGTTATACTCCAGGACTCCCTGCTTGGTGACTTCAGGGGCAGGCTGACTAGCTTAATGAGAAAGTGAAAAATGAAAACAAGTAGATTAATGTAATCAAGTTGAAATGGATATAACCACACCACCCCTTTTCTGTGCGGGCAGTGGAGACTTCTAGACAAGGCCTCAGCCTCTTTCCCCTGGGAGGCTTATATCTACTAGATACCAGTTCTGTAGCTCATGTAGACATGTGATAAGGATGGAGCATGGTGAAGTCCTGGAATGTCACCAGCCTGGAAAAATACTCTAGTGAGCAGACGCTTTGTAGGCAGCACATGAGGCTGCAGAGCGTTCCCCTTGACCCACTGAAGAACCTTGATTGATAGCTGACTGGCAAAGCCATGCCAGAGGAGAAGCTCCATGTGTAATTGCTTATTTCCTTGGACTCAGAGCCCCTGTTGTACAAGTCAGAATGTAATACACTTCATTTGGGAAAAGGTGGAAGAGTAATTTCAAAATAAAAAGCATACCATCTGTTTCTCAAGGCTAGAGGGAATATTTTAAAAATCAGTGTAGAACTCCGAAACCAATTTCTTCTATACTGTGGTACCCATAGCACATATAAATAGTGGGCTTGTGGCAGTTTTCTTTTAGGTAATGTATTGACCTTCAAACCAACAAAGCTTAATATTCTCTCCCCTCTTCTCCCTTACACACACACACACACACACACACACACACACACACACACACACACACACTTTTTATTCCCATCTACCTTTGATTTTTCTCTCTTGAGCTCTCACACCCCCTTCCTTTCTTCCTCTTTATAAACATCCTCTTTCACCAGTACCGTAAGTATGTGTGCTCTTATCTATCCAAGGCAGGAGCTAATGTCATATAGATTGACCTGCTGACCTGCTGGGCTACAGGACCAGTTTCCAGGCCAATGAAGCCTTGTGGAAAATTGTGTGAGAATTACTGAGAAACTAGAAACACACAGCATGGTGCTGATCAGTGAATTGAATACATGCAGAAGCAAGTGAGATGGTCTACAAGTTGGGCATTTGAGAATATCCAGAGACATTGCCCCCCTCAACAATACACAGGGGGAAGGAAAAAAAAAAAAGAATGAAAAACTGGCTACCTCAGGTGCAGTTCATAAACCCCTAACCTATGGACAGATCCAATATGTACACCCAGGAAATACCCCAGTGGGTAGGGGACAGAGAGGAGGGAAATGGGGGCACCTTCACAAGGTTTGCTCATACATTGTATATACTTATTCATAATAAAAATATTAAAAATCAATAAAAATACAAAGGTAGAATATTTCACAAAGTTCTCCACATGACGAATATAAGATGAGCAGACATTACAAATCCACTGGAAGCCTGTATCATTTCACAAGTGATGCTTACTTACTATGGTAGCATTAACCTCTGCAGGTCTGTCAGCTTTCTGACAGGGTGAGCCCACAGTGATGCAGAAGCCATCATGGTTCTGCTCAGTGTGGCCAGATGGAGCTTGAAAAGCCACATCGAGCAACAAGGGATGCTTAGCTTTGTGTGATAAGATGCCAAGAGTAACCCTCCCTCACCCTAAACCAGTCACCGGAATCATAGTGACCATCCAGGATGTGCTGCTGGGCAGATTTCCTCCTGGAGTGCAAGGTTAGAGTGAAAACACCAAAGTAATCTTGTTGGGCCTAGATTTGTTTCTTTTTTGGGGGGGGGATTGTAGGGGTGTTATAGCCAACTTCTCATTGCTGCTCAGAAAAGAACCCAACCAAAAGCAGCTGTGGAAGGAATGTGTTTATTTTGGCTTACAGACTCGAGGGGAAACTCCATGATAATAGAGGAAATGACGGCATGAGCCAAGGGTGGGCTTCACCTCTGCCACAGCACTGCAAACAGTGCAGAAACTGGCAAGGGGGAAGCTGCCTACAACCCCCATAAGTCTGCCTCCAACTACACACCTCCAACAAGGTTCCAATTCCAAAACTGTCATCAACTGGGGACCAAGTATTCAAAACACATTAAATTTTGGGGGGACACCTGAATCAAACCACCACAGGGGAATTTTTTTTAAAAAAATTAAGGGCACAATTGTTAAGTTAAAGGGAGGGGTGTTGAGATTTTGTGTGTGTTTGCATTCATGTGTGCAGGCATGTTTATGCACTTGTCTGAGTGCAGGCACCTGTGTGTGACAGTCAGAAGATGACTTCAGGTGTCCCCCTTGCCTTTCATCTTACTTGAGGCAGGCAGGTTCTCTCATTGACTGCTGTGTTTGCCAGACTAGCTGGCCCGAAAGCTTCTAGGTGATTCTTCTGTCTCCACCACCCTTCTTGCCACAGGTGTGCTGGATTACAGGCCCTCTCCACAGCATCCAGCTTTTACATGGATTCTGGGGATCCGAACTCAGGTAGACATGCTTGTGTGGCAAGCAGGCTATCCACTGAGCTATCCCCCCAAGCTCCTGTTCTTATTTTTTATAATGATTAAGTTGTCTTCTTTTTTTATTCTTCCACATCTAATCTGTGGAGTTTTTCTTTTCCATTTGATTCATGTGGAGTTTTTCTTTCCTCTTCGATCTAGTCCTAGATTAGTGAAGCAGTTATAATTTTCGTGGGTTATTTGGAAGCTCCTTGAGCAGTGCACTGCTAGGATCTACTGGAGGAGACATGAGTCACCGAGACCATGATCAGGAAAGGACCTAAGGCTGCAGTGCAGATCTACTCAGCTCAGAAAGAACCAATTATTAACCTTGCCGTGTGCCCGCATCCGTGCTAGGGAGAGGGACCGTGGCAGCGAAAGGGCAGCTATAGTTTTCATTTCCTGCAAATACTAGTCAGATACAGTGTGCAGACAAAAACACAAACGGTTTTAGGAAATCCACGGGAATTAGCTGTAAGAAAACTACTAGACAGTTGAGCATGAACCAAGGACAAGATCCCATCAAAACTAAAAACAGAAAATAACAATTTAAATATGCATAGTAGAGAAAGATCTCATTCCCAAAAGTAAGCAAATATATCTGGAAACTGAACCTAAAAGAGAAATGTGCAACACTTTTGTGATTCTTTTCTGAAGAATCTATAAGATAAATTTACACTATAAAATGTAACTGTTCCTAGTTGAGATCATGCAGTATAACGATATCAATTCTCCCTTCATTACTCAAAAGTGCAATAAGGCCAGGCCTGGTGGTGCACGCCTTTAATTCCAGCACTTAGGAAGCAGAGGTAGGAGGATCGCCATGAGTTTGAGTACATTCTGAGACTAAATAGTGAATTCCAGGTCATCCTGGGCTAGAGTGAGCCCTACCTTGAAAAAAAAAAAAAAAAAAAAGAAAAATAATTTAAAGTCCAATAAGGATGGTAGTAAATTTTAGTACAAAGCAGTTAATCTTTTATGTAATGGGTGATAGTATAAACAAATCTAAAAAGAGAAGCAACAAACTAGGTTAATTCAGTAACTAACTCAGTTGAAAATGTATGAAAATTGAAAATTACAGCAAAAATACTTGTGTACCTTTCATGCTAGCAAAGGCTGTTTCTGTCTTATTTAAAATAATACTATGGAGCAGTGTTGTAGGAAAGAACATTCCGTCGCTGTCTGGGAAGAATAAGTGGATGAAGTTGTTTAGAAAGCAACAATGACTAATACAGACAGCCCACAGAGGAGGATATCCAACTGATCAGGGATGGGGAGGGGGGGAATTGAGGAATTCGGGATAATAACGCATTGTTTGCCCACTAAATAATGTAACTCATTATGGACAATAAATATATATTTTAAAAAATCTATAGACAGAGAAAAAAAAAAGAAAGCAACAATGATTCTCAGAAATACTCTTTCTCCTCGTAATTTCACTCCTCAAGACATGCTCACCCGTGTCCAAAGAGACATGTATTGTTGGTAATAGTGAAAAACTGGAAGCAAGCCAGATGTTGTTTAATAGGAAAGTAGTTAAATCAATTATGGCCTCTTCATTATATGGCCTCATGTGCACTCATTTGAAAAGTAAATTAAGGGCTTGTGTGGCGACATAAGGTGTTGGCCTTTCTCCTAAGAGTGCGGGAACCATTGTCGGGTTTTAATGGAAGCATGGCATGACCAGGCTGGGGTTTTTAAATACCTCCCTAGATGAATTATTAGACTTGGATACTGTTAATCCAGTCAAACCCCAATGATGGTTCCAGGAGATGACCACAGCAATGGTGGTACCATGTGACACTTTGGTATGGCTGTGCATGTGACCTGTTTAGAGCTGTGTTAGCTCTTCTGCACAAAACACACTCTAGGCAAGGGCAACAGTGTAGGTTTGCTGACTGTATCATCAACTTACTGAATAAGCTAGAATGATAAGCCTAGAGGTCTCGTTCAATTTGCTTTCCACCCTGCTCTGTTGAAAGGTTGAAGCACATCCAGGTGACCTTGAATTTCTTCTGGCCTGGTGTCAGGAAGCTCACAGGCAAGTTCAGTGCCCAGCTATAGGAACTCAACTTCAACATAAACCTAGGCTTACAATAGAACTGGCTTCCACTTTTTCTTCACGTGTGTTTCTTCTCTTTTTCAACAGTTGGCTATATGTGTTTTTCATTGTTTACCAATTTATTGATGTTTAAAAACTAGGCAGGTTTAAATCACTAATAAATGAGCCTTACAGTCACCATCTGACCTAGTCTTTGGATCCTGTTGAAGCTGGATTCTGGTATTGTTTAGGAAAGGTCTTATAAGGAAGAAAGCATGTCAGTTTTCTCAGGCCACTTGGAGCCGTCAGCTCCTTGGCACTAATCAGCATTGGAAACATTACTTTGGAACTGTAACTTGGCTTTAAACTTGATAGGGCATAGCATAGTGGCTTGGACTTTGTAGGGGTGGGGGTTGTAAGGTGACATTATATGTTTCGAACCCTGCTTCTGGGTCTCTAATTCCTCACCAAGAGACCCATGAGGCTGATTGGGGCTGAGCCCTGCCCTGTCTGATTTAGTAAAGTACTTCTCTGTTTTTTGGAAAGTAAAGAAGTGAGGTGGGAATTCTTCCCTGGCATGCATGCATCTGGAGATGAAGCCATACTTCAGAGCACACAGCACAAGGACCACCTGCAGTTTAAGCTTCAGTTAATCCAGGTCTTTCCTGCATGCAAATAAATGCAGCATGTAAGAAAGAATAATTTTGTCTGCGTTAATAATTTAAAAACCACAGATTGTATATGAATGCCCATGCTGATTAATTTGCTATTACTACCACAAGGCCAGGCAGTGACCAGGATAACATTTGAAGACATGCTGGGTCATTTATAATCAGCTTGGTCTCTTTTCCACTCTAAATAAAGCAGACAAAAACATTGCTTTGAACTATTTTGTGTCAGTAGCTACCCACATGGGAGCGACTGCGCATGTGTGTGGGGTGTGATATCAGCTGTTCAGACTGAGCACAGGGGCTTTCTGACCTGTCATCTAGAAGCACCTTCTACATGAAAGCTGGTTTCAGAAAAGTCCTCACTGGTAGAGGATGATGATTAGAAAAAAATCACAGCTCTGCCCTTCACTTGAACTTCTTACGTCAGCAGGGCTCCTCCTTTAATGAGACTCATACCCAGTGCGCCTGCCCAACACCAGCAAGCACTTGATCTACAA
The DNA here is from genome assembly GCA_004024765.1 of Zapus hudsonius. NCBI lineage: Eukaryota > Metazoa > Chordata > Mammalia > Rodentia > Dipodidae > Zapus > Zapus hudsonius. Next base: position 87,144 of record PVHP010001617.1, read on the forward strand.
AGCCAAAGGCTTGGTGTGAGGAGGTTGGGTATTATTTATAATTTGCATCTAATGTGCTTCTTCTTGCTCAGTAGTTATTCATTAGCTCAAAAATAGCACTAGGTCTCCTCACATTCCAGTTCTGTAAGCAAGTAGACGTTTGAGAATTCCTCCTGCCCCAAATGAGAAGGAAACACAAGATATAATAGTTTTGATTTTAAAAATCCTTATAACTTAACAATCTAGTCAGGATGTTGAAAAAACAAATATGCAAAGTTAAAATTTAAAATGGATTCTATAGTATTTTAGTTGAAATTCTCATATATGGTTTTTAGCATAAGTTTTTCCCTTTTTTTTTTGTTTGATAGCAAAACAGAAGAGCCTTTCCTAACAAAACCCAGAATATCAGATGGACCTAAACTCTTTTAGCACCCTTTGATTTGTTTTGTAGCCTATCGACTGAATATGTAACATAATGAACATATAACATATGAACATGTAATGTAAGAGATAATGTGAGCCAGTGGAGTTAGCAAAGACAGAGAGACAAGAGAGATGTGAGGACAAGCACATAGTATCCAAAGAAAGGGGAGTAAGATGAGGAAGGAAGGTGATAGAAATTATTTCTTGCCATCATCCTTTACAATATGATGTGATAAGTATGTTTTGAAATATAAAATTTTTTTCTCTTTTTTGTGGTATTGGGGATTTGACATAGGGCCTCATGTGTGCTAGATAGAGCTTTATTACTAAGTTAGATCCAACCCTTCGAAAATCCTTGCACGATACCTAGTTTTGTTGTAGATGCTTGACCATTTCTGTTGAGATGCTACTGGTAATGGAGAAAATGGAGTAAGTAGACTGTTAATGCAATTTTGGTGTGTTTTGTTCTTGTTTTATTTTTTTGTTTTTGTTTTTCGAGGTAGGGTCTCACTGTACCCAGGCTGACCTGGAATTCACTATGTAGTCTCAGGGTGGCCTCAAACTCATAGTGATCCTCCTACTTCTGCCTCCCAAGTACTGGGATTAAAGGCATGCACCACCATGCCCGGCTTTTCAGTTTTGTTTTGTTTTTTCTAGGTAGGGTCTCGCTCTAGCCCAGGCTGACTGGAATTCACTAGTATCAGGCTGACCTTAAACCTCAGTCCTCCTACCTCTGCCTCTTGAGTGCTGGGATTAAAGGCGTGCGCCACAACACCTGGCTAATTTGATTTTTAATGTAGAATTTTGAACTCCAAAATGAAAAGGAGACTATATTTATTTGAAATATAGAAACACTTTTAAAGAAATTATCTTGGGCTGGAGAGATGGCTCATTGATTAAAGGTGCTTGCTTGCAAAGCTTTCCTCTGTGGCTCAATTCCCTAATACCCACATAGAGTCAGATGCACAAAGTTGGTCCATGCAGCTATTGAGAAAAAAGAGGACATATTATAAAAAGTCATTGCTAAAGGGATTGGTCTTATTTAACTGGTAACAGCTAGCTTGGGACAATAACTTCCTTGGGCCATCACTGTACCTGTCTGGTTACAATGGTGACATCAGTATCCCACCAACCATGGTGCCTCAGCCTTTTGGCTAAATTTAGGTGTGATGTGCCACCACCCTGCCTTGATACAGTAGTTTTCAGTCTTTGAAAGACAACCCCTGCCCCCATAATAGACTGGTTCTGCATGCCCAGCCTGCAGAGCTCAGAGATAGCAGGTTGCATGTTCTGCACCTCTGGGCTGTTGAACCAGCTGAGCAGGCTGCATCAGGACTCCAGCCCACCAAGACTTTTCTTAATTCTGAACCAGACAATATACAACACGATCTCAACTGAGAATATGACAGGTTGGTGAGGCCACTTTGACAAGCACAGAAACTCATTTGCTACTGTCTGTTGTCTTTACACCCGCCGAGGCCTCTGCCAGAGATGGACTCATCAGGAGAGCCTGATGCTGCCTGCCTTCCCCCACCTCTTCTCAGGGTGAGCGAAGTGAGGCTAAGGTGTGAGATCCTGCATGGTGGAGTGGGGATAGGAGGGTGAGGAGAGAATGAGACTGAAGGATGACCAGAAAGAGGTGAGAACACACAGTGCCCTAAATCAGAAATTCATTATTATTCTAGGGTTTTCTCTGTCAGTCTGATGCTTTGCTTAGCCCCCAAACTAATGCTCAGCAAATTTACACACTGAACGAGATGTCCAGTGAGGAGTCAGCAGAAGCCTCTCCTTAGAGGGCATTTCCACTGTAGTTTCTCGGAAATGCTGGAGGGGGGATTTTAGTAATTTTCACTAACAGAGGGGGTATGCATCGACATGACAGTAGAAGGGAGGGGACCAACAGAGAGGGTCGGGGAATGAGGGAGGGCGGTGGGGTAGGGGATGAATTAAAGCACAGTACAGTGATGCCATAATGAGGGGCTAGGGCTGGAGGTGCACCGTTGTTGTAGATGGCTTCCTTAGCATGATCAAAGTCTGGGGGTCAATCCCAGTACCACGTAAATAAGGTGTGGTGACTGCACTTGGTGTGGAGGCAGAAAGATCATGAGCTCAAAGTCATTTGGGCTACATGGCAAGTTCAAGGCCAACCTGGGATAGACCCTATTGAGAGTTTAGAGAGAAAGAGAAAGAATGCCATAATAAAACCCATTACTTTATATGCTAACTTTAAAATATAAAGAAAGAACAATAATTAGCATTATTTTTCTTTTTCTGTGTGATAGCTTTCTCACTAACTAAAGGATTTGATTGCTAGTCATCTATAATGTAATGATAGGGATGCTTTCTCAGAGGTGCACAGAGGGATAATTTTGTGAATATACTTATACATGTTAACAAGGCCCAGACCACACTCTGCAGTATCACCTCATGGACCACGTATACACTGTTGACTGAGACAGCACTGTGACATAAGTTGTATTTTTTAACTCATAAAAATTTATTTTTAAAAATTTTAAAGTAATTTCTGTTGTTTGTTTATTTTTGTTTTTTGACACGTCTTACTATGAGGCCTAGGCTGGCCTCAAACTCACTCATCTTCCTCAGCCTCCTGAGTGTTATATTGCAAGCATGTGCCACCACCTGGCTGGATTTTTTGTTGTTGTTGTTTTGTTGTGTTGTGTTGTTTTGTTGGTTTTCTTTTTTTTTAAAGAAAACTTTTTATTGACAGTTTCCATAATTATAGACAATAAACCATGATAATTCCCTCCCCACCCCTACTTTCCCACTCTCAAATCCACCCTCCATCATATCCCCCCCTCTCAATTAGTCTCTGATTTGTTTTGATGTCATCATCTTTTCCTTCCATTATGGAGGTCTTGCTTAGGTAGTGTCAGGCACTGTGAAGTCATGAATATCAAGGTCATTTTGTGTCTGGAAGTTTGCGTTGTAAGCAGTCCTATCCTTCCTTTGAGTCTTTCTGCCACCTCTTCTGCAAAGGACCCTGAACCTCAGGAAGTGTGATAGAGACATCCAGTGCACTGTCCACTGTCGTTTCTTCTCAGCATTGTGTGGTATCTTTTGAGTTACCCGAGTGGTCACTGCCATCTGAAAAGAGAAGCTTCTCGTAGTTTGTTTTTTGTGAAAAGCCTAGGCTGGTATCACATTCACTATGGAGCCATGGACGACCTAGAATGTCTAATCTTCCTGCTTCCTTCTCCTCAGTGCTGGAACTACAGGAGTGACAATATTTTAAGGAACTCACTGTCCTCTTTATCACCTAATTTATGTTAGTTGTCCAAGTCTTTGTCTGCATCCTCCAACAAGACTGCTGTTCAACATCAGAATGTTAAAAAGATGGACACTGTCCAGCCTCGCCATGATAAACTGCGAGGCTTTGGTTAGGCCCAGCTCAGTAGCCTTGGCTCCCAAACTGTAACTTGGAGACAGTTCCTTACCTCCTGCGTATGGGATAGTGGACTGAGGTAGCCCATCTCATGACAGGGCAGAAGCTGTGGTGGGTTAATGCTTGTAATCACAGTTATAAAATCAAGGGTTTTTTTTTTTGGGGGGGGGTGGTGGTTTTTTGTTTTGTTTTGTTTTTCCCAATGCTTACTCTTTGGCATGAACCAACTGCCCACCATTTTTCTCTGAAGAAGAATCTACAACCTGTAAGTCTGGTAGCACTGTCAGTCCTTGTGATTGTAATGAGTGTTTCAGTTGGCATGCTCCAGTAGGCCTGGTAAAGCCAGCCGTTCGATCCGCTTGTGTTTAAGGAGCAGCCAAAGTGATAGGTGTGGTATTTGGAAAGTTCTTCCCAGATCCCTTTTGATTGAGTATGAGTGACCCTGGCAGCTCCTCTGACCACTTCTTTCATTGTAGTCAATTTTTTTATAATATTTTTTTTTTTGCTGTGTATCTGTGTGTGGGATGCATGTATTATGGTGTGTGTATGTATTGTAGTGTGCATGTATTGTGGTTTATGTGTGGTGTGTGTATTGTGGTGTGTGTAACTATTGCTTTGTGTGTGTGGTACATGTATTCTGGTGTGTGCCCATATGTGGTGTGTACACATGTGTATACAGATGTTCATGGCCCATATGCATAGGTCAGAGTAGAACATCCGGTGCCCCTCTCCATAGTGTGTCCATGTATTTCCTTATATGGAATCTTCTGTGAACCCAAAGCTGCTGGTTTTGTTTTTGTTTTGTCTTTGTTTTTGTTGTTGTTTTGAGCCTCATTCTTCTGTCTGCTCCCACGCGACTGGGGTCACTGATGTGCATGGCCATGCTCAGCTGTTTATGTGGGTGCTGGGAGGGAGCCAAGCAGTGTCAGGCCCTCATTCCTGAGCAGAAAGCACTCTGACCCACTAAGCCCTCTCTCCAGTACCCCCCCTCCAAAATTTTTTTTTTGAAAAGGGGGAGCAGTTATAGTTTTTGGTTTGTTTTGTTTGTCTTCCTGTTGTGATCTGGTAAGCAAGGCCTTTCCATATCTGATTTTCCTTTTCTCTAATCTCTAAATTCTCCTCGTCTCCAAATAGAGAAAAACAGTAAATTTAGAGATGGCTGTGATTTAAATGTTTCCCTCCAAATTCATGTTTAGAAACTGATTCCTACAGTGTCTATGTTGGGTGGCAGGTGGGGACTTCCAGAGGTAGTTAGGTTCGTTCCTTACAGCCCATGAACAATGAATACTGTCACATTTTGTAAAGGGCCTTTTGGGATTCTTATCCAAGTATTAGTTTTCTCATCTGATAAGAGCAGTTAAAGGAGTACTTACTTTGCTCCTGTTGTCCAGAAAGTGCAGTCCAAAACAGCAGGGAAGGCCTATGCTGGGAACAGCTCATACTTGCCTTACGTTTCGGCAGACCCCAAGAGATCAGGCTGGAGGGAGAATGAAAACACAATCCCGAAGACCAGCTTCCAGCAATCCACTTTCTCCAGCTAATCTCTGCCTCCTAAAGGTTCTATCCCCCCTCCCAAAAAATATTGCCACCAGCTGGGGACCAAGTTTTTAAACACAGGAGCCTGTGATTCATTCTTATGGTAATACCCTTTCTTTGCTTTCCACTTTCTACAGTGTGATGACACAGCACTTCCTACTCTCCAGAGCTGCGAGAAATAATATTTTTCTTCATAAATTAACCAGTCTCCAGTACAGTGTGATAGCATAAAATTTACTAAGTTCTAACTGCAGATATTTTATGGGTCTGAAAGACACTGTTCTGTCTGCATTTTGGCAGTAGTAGTCCTCTGTTTGATATACTAACCTAGCCCAAAATACAGAACCATAAATGGCTATTTGAGAAACATCTAATTATTTTCCCACTTTTCTCTATTAAGGAATGGTAATAAAATTTTTCTTTTATTTCCTATATTTGTATGCTTTATTGTATTAATAGAATATATGTCACTTGTGAGTATGACAGTGTCTTTTATCTTCTCTTAAAGAATTCTTCTAGACACACAAAAGGTAGGAAAAGAACATGGAGTACTATATACTGCAGAACTCTGGGCCAGGAAGGTTGGATCCTGGAGAGTTACATCTCGCTCACTTACTGAAATTCTGTTTCCTCTAGGAGTTGAAAACACCAAAAGTTTATGTGAAAATGACAAATAAAGGGCTTCATAGAATAAGGTTATTATAGCTTCTCTCTCATGGGTGGAAACAGAAAGAATTCTAAGGCCCCTACTCTCAATTACAGAACTAACCCTTTGCAAAGAAAAGATAGCACTGATGATTAGATTTCAGGTTAGAAATTTTTCAAACTATTCATGCTTGACAAAAAAAAAAACTGGTTCATGGATTTGGGAATGAGTTATGGAGAAGTTGTTCAAATGGGAAACAGCTCCAAACCAAATCTGCGCTCATGGAATGAAGCGTCCTGTGAACTTCCCTCCAGGTTATTTATTTCCCATAAAAATGTTCAGGGCAGGTAGTTTGTGCACATCAAACCAGACATTTTGCCCGACTTCAGCACCATTGTATATACTGCCCTTAAACTTCATTCTGTCCTGTGGACTGTTTACTAACAGAATTGTTTATCATGATGATTTTGGTATGTTAATGAAGAGGTACTCATTTGCAAATAACTGTTTAATCTGTAATTAAAATCTGGCAGCTCTCTTAAAAAGAATGACCATCAAAATGCGTAGTCACTGGTGGCTGTACTGAATATGCCGTGGTGAAGTATTAGGGAAGGGCAGCCTATTCATCACTGTTAATGAATCTTTCACCCTGGTCCGCTGGTAAGCCCCTGATGATATGCCTGTCATCCTGTCCATATGCTTCCAGCAGCATTAACTGTTCTGTGTGTGTGCATGGCGGAGAATCAAATCAAAACCTCTAGGTTTTGATCACATGTAAGCAGGCTGGGAAGACGAAATCATTGTCATTACCATATCCTCGTTAGGATGATGGGCCCCTGACCATATCTGCACGTTTGCATCGCCATCTGAAATTCATGTATGCAGAGGAAATTTTTATTATCCTTTTGAAAGAAGAATGATAAATATTTATACAGAATGCAGCCTTAACTCTTTTGGGTAGGCACAGGATCAGGCTTTAGAAAAGACAGGAAGCTGCTTTGGTTGTTGCTTTTCTGCTTCAGGTTTTGTTGTTGTTTTCCTCAGCAAAATTCTTCTTTCCCATAACTCCACAACCCCTAAAAAGAAGTTACAAATTTATCAGTGCTGGAAACTGTTCTCCCTTTTCCCCAATCAAATAAGTTTCATCTTACTTTTCTGCAATCTTTTTGAGTCACAGCTACAGACACAGAATGAGAGATTTCTCTCAGCTTTTCCTAGCTGGCTCCCCAAGAAGAAAACTACACTCCACCAGAGATGCCAGCCTGTGTACACCACATGTCCTGGGACCTTATTGCTCTCTTGGCTTGTTGCTTTGTTACCAAGTTGGCAATATATTCTTGAGTCTAAATCATCAAATATTTATACCATGTCCCCCCCTTTTTTTTGAGACCGGGTTTTATGTAATCCAGATTGGCATCAAACTCACTATATGGCTGTGATGACCTTGAACTTCTGATCCTCCTACTTCCATTTCCACAACGCTGGGACCACAGCATGCAAACACCATGCCCAGTGTCATGCACAGCTGACAGTCCATCCCAGGGCTTCCTGGCATGGTAGGAAACACCCTCTCATCTGAGCCATACCCAAGCCCCAGGCAGCTTTCTTTTAAGCTGATCACATTCTGAAGCTACTCATGGAACTGCTGCAAATAGTCTTCTGACTCCTTGACCAAAGAAAGTCAGCCAGTAGTAATGTATGTATCACGCATGTGCTGGCACACACCTGTAATCCCAGCACTTGGGAGGTAGAGATAGGAGAGTCAAGAGTTCAAGGCCAGCCTGGACTACAGGAGACCCTGTCTCAAAAAACAAAGAGAGAGAACAATGGTGTTCCAACTCACAGATTACCTTGGCATGGTAAATGGATGGAGCGTGAACGGAAAGATTGGGGTTTGGTTGAACTTCACCCATCCTGTTTTATGAAGTTCCAGCTTCACTTCCCCCTAGAGCTAGCATGTCGCTCTTCTACCACCTAGACACCAGCATGGCAATCTGGCATGGTTACATTAACGATTTCTTCTTCTATTCCTTGTTTTCTTTTTCCTTTGGCAACTCCATTGGCCCCTGACTGGCAGCCCTGGAAGAAGAAGGAACAATGGCCACAAGGCCAGTGATAGGCTCTCGGGCAAGGGCCACCCTGACCTTGTGCCCAGGCTGCCACCCACCCTCCTGGGTACACTGCAGGTCACTTTGTTGCTTCTCTTATTAAAGAGCAGAAATGGGAGCCAGACATGGCTTGAGGCTATTGATTTTCTTTTTCAGAGGCAGAAGCTAGTCCAAAAGGGAAATGATTTGCTTGAAGTAAGTAGCTACCTTGTGACAGAGGTGGAAGGAAGTAGAAGCGTCCAGGCACCCTTATTGGTACTTTTCAAGCTCTTATTCACTGATTGGGCTTCTGTTTTAGAATGAAAGATTGTCTTCACCCACCCCTGGAACTGTGGGCAACACCAGGGTGGTGCAGCCCAGTACAGCCCCAGCAGCCTGAGGATTTCCCTTTCACCCAAGGGACCTTCATTGGGGAGAGCTGGAGTACAGGAAAAGTCAGAGTGAAGCAAAGCTAGGGAGTTTACTGACAGAGACATAGAGGAGGACACCAAAGACATGGGAGGCAGGGCTGTGGGCCTCTCTGGACTGTTCCATGTAGGTATTTTTCCAGTGGCTCTCTGGCTCTCTCTCTCTCTCTCTCTCTCTCTCTCTCTCTCTCTGCACTCTTGCTTGTTCATGTGTCTTCTTAAGTTACATTCCTCAAGACAAAATTTTACAAGATTTAAAGATTAAGTAAATCTTAACAATTTAAGTAAAATTTTAAAATAAGAAAAAATATACCAGTTCGTTTACTTACTTTCCTTATCTTAAAGAATTTCCATTTTAAAATGAAGACATGTGGTGGTTTGATGAAGTGCCTTGCTATAATGTAAAGATGAAACCAAGAAGTGTTAGTTCAGTTAAACTTAAGGCCACAAATATTCTACCTAGCCTAGGTGAACGTATTTTGCTGTTTTTAACTTTCTTGTTTCAGATTCTTTAGAAAGATAAGCACTATTTCATGTCATCAGCTGTGTTGAAGTTTCTGAGCCCCATCTAGGATCTAGAGTGCGGGACTTCTTTCCTTCCCCAAGTCCCCTTAGTTTTTCATTTTTCTCTCCTGTCACAGGACTGTGAGGTTCATATAGAGATCTGAACACTAGGGATCAAGATATGAACTCTAAGAGCAATAGGGAATTTGCATTAACATGTTTTAGTCCAGCCAGGACTGCCAAGCCTGACATGCATGCCTTCTGTTGCAGCACTAGAGAGGCAGAGATAGTTTGAGACCAGGCTGGGACTAGACAGCCTACCCTAGGGAAGGGGGAGGAGCCTGTCAAGAAGTAAAAAGTGTATTTGTATAATAGTATAGTGTTTAAACAGGATATATTCAGTGAGAGAATCAAAAGTTCTCCTCTCCCTTGAGAGCTCCTTTTTCATGTGTGTGTATTGTGTTGTATGCAAATCTGTACAAATGTATGTGGATATGTGACGCACGTGTGTGCAGGTCCACATGTGCGCATGTGGAGCTCAGAGGTCAGTGTCGGTGTCTTCTTTGATCGCTCTCCACCTGACTTTTTGAGACAGTTTCTTATTGAACCCAGAGCACACTAGCTGCCTAGTAAATCCAGGGATCCTCTTATCTCTGTCTCCCCAACACTGGGATTTCAGGTGCATGCTACCACACGGGCATTTTTAAAATTAAATTTTTAGTGTGTGTGTGGGCCAAAATCTCTTGCTTCTGCAAACAGATGTCAGACATGTGCACCAATCGTGCCCAGCTTTACATAGGTGGCTGGGGAACTGAACCCTGGCTGGCAGGCTTTGCAAACAAGTGCCTTTCCAGCCCCATGTCTGGCATTTTTATATGGCTTCTAGAACCTGAACTCAGGTCCTCATGCTTTCATGGCATGTGCTTCATCTACTCAGCCATTTCCCTAGCCCCCAAACCAGCTCTTGAATTCCAAGTATTTCCCACAGAAAGAAGAGCTTCAGAATTTAAGTGACCATCAAGACTTAAGTTAACTGTAGTCTGTCACATGCATGGCTTCCCCAATTCTCCAGCCTGTGACCTCTCAGGCTCTCTGGGTTCCTGCCATGGGTAGATTCAGTGGCTGGGAAAACCCAGACCTTCCTTGTACGTAGGTTGGGATGGGGGGAGCTTCGCAGCCCCTCCTGGGCAGACGGGCTTCAGCTGTCCTGGGGAGGAGCAGTTGCTGCAGTTTCTGTCTGTGTTAGTGAGAAGCAGCTTTCTGAGATCAGCTCACAGGCCAGGCAGCATTCAGGCTTAGGACAATGCAATACTGTGTTTGGCAGCTGAAGCCATGAAGAAAAAAAATCAAAGACCCCCTAAAACCAAATTCCCTTTTTAAAAATGGCATTACTGGTCAAATAATGTAGCTCAGAACTAAAAATTGTTTGAATCAAATAACTATCTTTTTTACTTCCCTCCCAGCCCTGTGTAGACTGATACCAAGAGTCCTGCATTCTTTGAGGCTTTTGTTAGTGGTCACCCAGAAAAGTGTGTTCATGTGTTCGTGTGTGTGCGCGCACACAGGCACACATACACACCCATCTAATTAAGGGCAGCAGTAGAATTCAGTAGAATTTCAATCTAGCCTCATTATGTATGACAGCAAAGCAACATTAGTGGAGAATAACTAGAATAGGTGAAAAGAAGCAAGCAGAACAATCTTCTTCAATGAAGACATTTGGAGGGAGGCTGGTGTTTGTCTCCTTAGGTCAGTCATCCTGCGCATTTCTCAGTATTCCATTCCTGCCAGCTGCACAGCAGGACTCCGTGTGCTGAAGAAGCACCACATTCACAGCAGGCAGGGAGGAGGAGGCAGCACTGGGCTGCAGGTGCACTGTCCCAAGTGGGCTCTTCCCCTGCAGCATCAATGCCTGGCCAACAAAGCCAAAGCTCTCCAGCTCGGCTCCCAGGTCTCCAGAGCTAAGCCTGGAGAATAGTTGATATTCAGTCTTCTTTAATGAGATGTATTGCCCACTGCTGAAAGATTATGGCTGTGTCTTTTGTTATGCTAATGAGACACCATTAGCGTTTCGCTGTCTTTGATTCCTGCTTCTTCAGCCTCAGTCCTGACTCTGGGGTGCACTAGCAGAGCTATTTATGGCCCCACATCCACATGCTCTGCCTTTTGGGGACAGGGCTGAGGTGGGAGGTAAGAGTCATCATACCCAAGGCAACATGTATTTGGACATTCCTTTGTTACTTAAGAAAAGTGAAAATGATCAATTTCTGCCTTTTAAATCCATCATCATTGTTCTACGGCTGCTTTTCTAGCCACACAAACTGGTAAGTGAGAGCCTGTAAATTTTAGGCCTCTGTGTGGTTGCTTACATTTCCCTAAAAACACTGAGCAAGTCACAACTCAATCATGCCCTAAGATTTTAGGATAGCTATAATACACCAGAAAAAAAAATGGAAGCAAGAAAAATTTAGCAACTCAAAATTCTTGCCTTGTCAATTTATAGATACATACATATGTATTCTTTACTAAAACTGAAAATCACATTTACATGATTCCAGAATTAAGAGTATTTGTGGTGATTTTAAAATTATCATTTGAAAAATGATCAATATGAAGTAGTGAAGGAGGTTAGGGGCCTGTGAAATCCTTCACGGCACCATCACAATGTTTTAGAGCAGTGCTGCTCAGTAGATTATGAACCACAGATGTTATTTTAAATATTCCATTAGCCACATTTTGAAAGAGAAAAGAAACGAGGGAAATTATGTTAATATTATATTTAAGTCAATATATTAAAAACAGTGTTTTAACAGAAACAATCTAAAAATTAATGTGGTATTTTAAGTATTTTATTCACTTAAAGCTTTTGAATTCCGGTGAATAATTCAGAAATTCACCACTTGACAAATACCTATCAGGAAAAAAAAATCCATTTTTAATGTAATGGATCAAATAGCATGTGCTACATGACCTTGCCCAAGTCACGTTCTCTGAGTTTGAACCAAGTGATCTATTAATTCTTTTCTTTTTCTGTGCCACCGTAATCCACAAGTTCAGGTACTGACTTCAGCTACCAGCCTCTGTCATTTAGTATTTTTTTTCAATTTTTTGTTTTTTCTTTTTTCTTTTTCATTTAGTCTTGAAAAGCAGCTTTCTCACACCACAACTGAAAAATGTCTGGCATAGTGAACCCACTCATATCGTTCCATCCAGATATCTAAATTCTTCTCTAGATGGTGTGTGTCTGGTGAGGTCTCCGGTGGAGACAGCTGGCTTCAGTCAGCTTCTTTTGGTATGCATAAATTAGTGATTTTAAAAGTATGGACATTTTGATTCCAAGGAATAGTATTTTCCCTTTGAATAAATTTAATCGTGTTAATAAGCATAGCTGGGAGCCAAGAGTATACGAAGCAGAGAACCTTCATCATGCAGCGTAGGTGAGATAGGTCACTTCTGCTACTGCAGTTTGCTCTAGGAGTAATATAGAAGTCACACCAAGCACCTTCAGGTCTTAGATACAGCCGATAATTTCTGAACTACACACTTAAGAATACAACTGATGAAACAAATGGAAAATCCAAGCAACAAAATAACCCAAAATGTGAAAATTCCCACACAGTAATAGAAACATGAACAATCAAGACAGCATAACTTCTCCAAAAATTATGAACCCCACAGTAATGACCTTACAATGAGAAGTAATTACATGAAATACCAGACAGAGAATTCAATTGAATAATTATAAGCATATTTAAAGGAATCAAGGAAGAAAACAGACTTCTTAAGTGATCTCAAAAGAACACAAAAAGATCAGCTGAATGAAATAAGGCTGGCAAAACAAGATATGAGTAAGCAGATAGGAATATTGAAGAAAAAACAAACTGAAATACTGGAAATTAAAGGGAAAAAAAACAAATTAAAAAAACTCCATAGAAAGCTTCTCTAATAGAATGGATCAAGGAGAGGACAGAATATATGAGCCTGAAGAGAAGGTGGAAGACTGGGAACATTCTAACAGGGAGAAAGATTAATAAGAAGGTTTGAATAGAATTTTCAAGACTTTTGGGACACTATGAAGAGTCAAATCTAAGAATTCTGGGCATAGAAGTTGAAGAATTCCAATTTAAAGGCACACTAAATAATTTCAACAAAATCATAGAAGAAAATTCCCAAAATTAGGGAGATGACAGTACAGATACTGGAAGAATTTATAACACCAAAGTGACAAGGCCATAAAAGAACCTTGTCTTACCGTATTATATATAATTAAACCACTAAATATATAGACAAAAAAAAAGCATATTGAAAGGAGAAAGAGAGAAGCATCAAGTCACTTATAAAGATAGCCCCATCAGAATATGAACAGATTTCTCTACAGAAACTTTATCAAGCCAGAAGAGCTTGCAATGATGTAGTTCAAGTTCTAAGACAACTGCTAGCCCAGACTACTGTTCCTGGCAAAGCTATCTGTCATAATTGAAGGAGAAAGAACTTTCCATGATAAAAACAGGCTAAAGATTCATGACCACCATGCCAGCCCTACAGAAAATACTTAAAGGAATCCTTTGGAGGAAGAGAAGGAAAAATACATGTGTGAGGCCACAGGAAAGAATGATAGTTACTGCAAGAGAGGAATTGAAAAACACTGAGCATTACAAAATCAACAAGAATGACATTAATACACACCTTTCAATAATAACTCTGAACATAAATGGTCTCAGTTCTCCTGTCAAAAGACATAGACTAGCAGAATGGATTAAAAGGCAGGATCCTTCTGTTTGTTGTCTCTAAGAAACACACCTCTTTATAAAAGACAAACACTACCTTAGGTGAAAGGATGGAAAGTGGTATTTCAAACCACTGGGGCTAGGAAACAAGTAGGTATTGCTGTTTTAATACCTGGCAAGATAGATTTAAAATCTGAACTCAGAAGAGTTAAAGAAGGGCATGTCCTAATTAAGGGAGCAATCCAACAAGAGAACATTACAATTTTAAACATATATGCACTGAACATGGGTGTACCCAGTTTTATTAAACAAGTGAACACTACTAGATATAGCATCAAAGATTATCCCCAGCACAGCAGCAGTAGGTGACATCAATCAACCCCACTCTCACCAATTGACAGGACATTCCAACAAAAAATTAAGCAGAGAAGCATCTAAATTAAATGACATCATAGAACAAGCTGATTTAATAGAAATCTAGAGAAGATCCCGTCCAACTGCTACAAGAACGTACATTCTTTTCAGCAGCACATGAAACTTTCTCTAAAGCAGATATTAGGACACAAAACAAATGTTAACAAATATAGGAAAATTGAAATCATCCCTTGCATCCCATCTGATCACAGTGGAATAAAACTAGTAATCAACAGTAGGAGAGACTACCAAATATGAACTAATGTTCCTCCCAAATGCACTATATCTGCTGCATCTACTTTCAACAAGGATGAATGGGATGAAAGAACTCCTGTGATCATAGAGATGGAATGTTGCAAAGTCAGAGCCAAACTACCTTCAGCTACCTTTAGGCCCCTCACTGGCCACTTATTGCCCAGCTCTGTGTCTGACCTTACACCTGTGTCACTATCAGTTTATCAGATGCAACCTTTTTGGAATGTAGTAACGGACCACCATCTTCCACCATTCCAAGGACTAAGAATGTCACCAGATAGCATCTAATCTGAAGCTTATGGTGGAGATTTCCCTGTTTTGCTAGAACCCACCTAACCAGATAGCCAGTGTATTTGAAAAGGCCTTGATTTATGCCTTTCTTTTGTTCTGTAACTATAAAACCTTCATGAAATTGTTAACTTTGGAACATGGAATTGGATAACCTAAATCTGTGTTCTTGGGCCATAGTCACTCATATTTGGCTCCAGAAAAAAATAATCTATTTTTTCACCCTTTGAGGTGAAAGCTGTGTCTTTTGCAAGAACATTCATGAATAACTCATAGAAATTAAACACTACACTGTTGAATGGCTGAATGGGTCACTGAAGAAATCAAGAAGGAAATCAAAAACTTCCAAGAATCAAATGTTAATGATAACACAACACACCAAAACCCAAGGGATAAAATGAAGGCAACACTAAGAAGGAAATTTATAGCTCTAAATGCTGATATGAAGAAATCAGAGAAGTTTCAAATCAATAACTTAATGTTTCACCTTAGGTTCTTGAAAAAAGAGCAAACCAAAAATCAGATGGAAAGAAATAATGAATATTGGGCAAAAATTGATGAAATAGAAGCAAAAAATAGAATTATGAAACAGGGTTGGTTCATTGAAAGGATAAACAAGATGACTAAAGCCTTAGTAAAACTAACCAAAAGAGAGAGGAGCTGATTTAATAAAATTAGAGATGAAAAGGGAGTCATTACAATAGATATCAATAAATGCCAAAAAAATCATAATGATATGTCTTGAAAACATATAATTGCCTGGAGAGATGGGTCAGCAGTTAAGGCACTTGGCCTACAATGTCTAACGAACTGGGTTTGATTCCCCAGTACTCACGTAAAGCCAGATGCACAAAGTGGTGCAGTGCATGCATCTGGAGTTTGTTTGCCGTGGCTACAGGCCCTGGTGCATCCATTCTCATTCTCTCTCTTTCTCTCTTCCTCCTTGGAAATAAATATTTTTCTAAATGCATACTTCACTAAATTAAAATCTAAAAGAATAAATTTCCAGATACATATAGTCTACCAAACTTAAAATGAGAGGAGATAAACTATTTAAATAGATCTATAACAAGCATTGTGATTAAAGCAGTTATTAAAAGAAAAAAGTCTCCTAACTACAAACAGTCCTGGACCAAATGGAATCCCTAGTGAATTTTAGCCCTTCAAAGAAGACCTAACACCAATGCTTGCTAAACTGCTTCATAAAATAGGAAAGGAAAGCACACTACTAAATTCCTTTTATGAAGCCAGTATTACTCTGATACCAAAACCAGATAAAGACACAGCAAAAAAGAAAATTACAGACCGATCTCTCTCATGAACATAAGACACAAAAATTCCGACAGTATACCAAAAAAAGTACTTGCACACTGAACAAATCACACATGAAAAAAAAATTGGGCTGTATAGAGTATCGAAGATGGCTGACTAGCAGACACGCCACGTCCCTCGGGAAACAAGGGTCAGGGTTTTCAGCAGGGATCCAGGTCGTGGACATAAGCTGCAGTCATGCTCTGAGCTGCAGACACCTCCCAGCACAGGATTCTCACCAGTGGAAGCCTCCATCAAGGACCAGCG
>PVHP010001618.1:0-103411 GCA_004024765.1 Zapus hudsonius
TCTATGTGTCCTTCAAGTTTCTTTAACGACAGACAAGTTAGTTGCATCCATATTCTGAGTTTCTCCATTGTCTTTGGAATTTACATAAATGATAGACAAGATGCAGAACCTATCTAATTTGTTCTCAATCTCTCATGACATCTTGGGAAATTTTTCTTACTAGTATGTGGAAAATCTTATGCTCTCTCTTGTGTAAACCTACCATTTCATTCCTTACTACTCCAGTAGCCATGCCTACTTGGTTCTTTATAATAATTGCTGTTATGGACAGTGCTGTGTGTGGAAGTACAGCTTTGAGAGAAATTCCAAATGTAGCATTATAGATGAAACACCTGCTGTGCCCATGAAATAATCTTACACTGTTTGACTCTAACCATGTCGGGACAGCAGTTAACTGACAGGCTAAGGCTTTAGGCTGTGGCTAGTACTAGTGTATTTAGTGACAATTACATGCAGAAAATGGTGAGCAAATAGCTGCAGCTTGCTCTCAGCAGAGGCTCAAGGCTCTTTCCTCTTATACACCCCCTGATCATCTGGCCTCTGTCATTGCAAATTCCTTCATGTTCACCTACAGTCCTTTGGAAAATCGTGCCATACAGCCACCAGAATTCTCACTAAATTATCTCCAGTTTCACATAGCAAAAGGTCCCACACAGCAGATAAAGGTAGAGCAGAGCCCCATGTTGCAGGCTCCCATGCATTCTGTTAGGCTTCTGAAATGGTGAATATGTAGGACTTAGGTGGGAATGGGCTACTTGGTTCCTCCCTGAATTCCTTATTTCCTTTTGTCTCCAGAGGGGCTCCACTGGTCTAAATTCAACACGGGGTTCTGCAGTCTCTCCTCACACTTACTTTCTTCTACAGGAATGTTTCTTAGACTTAAGACCTGGCCAACTCTTCTATGTTCCCTGAAAAGCTCTGTTGTATTTCCATATTTGATTAATAGGAAATAAACAGTGTATAGTTTTTCCTTAGGGGGACAAAAGAGAAACATATATTGTACAGAGCATTTCATGGTATACACTGGGAACAGATGTTAAAAAGGAAGAAATTTTAAAATGTTACATTTTGTGCGTTTTCTTTTGTTCAAAGGTGCCTGGAGGAAATGTCACTTTTGTCATAGATAAGTAATTGATTCAGCCTATTGACCTATGGGACAATAATGGAAACTACAGAAGTTTAAATCCATTGAGAAAAATGATAGCTGACAGACCTTGGACTGACAACCACTGTTAAGCTTTTTATGGCAACCAGTATATAACTGAATGTGATTCTGAAAGAGTGGGAAATTTATTTCTGCATACTTATCTAGACATGCCAAAAAGAATGGATGTTTATTTTCAGAATGAAACAACTATCTTGCTTGTTTATGTTAGTTTCAGCCTGGATTATCTCCAAAGGTCATCTTGCTATCTAGACACATTGATATCTGAGCTGAAAATGATAGAAAATTCTTTATGGACATTCTGCATACTACCAGGATTTTATCACGAAAAGCATGTTCAGGCAGACACTCAACATCTAGAGGTTTATGATCTTTCTAAATATTTGGCATTCTCCTTTAAGAAGTCGCTTGTTATTTAACCAGAGCTATGACTTAAAATGATAGATGAGTATTTTAATTCTACAAATATTCACTGTGTTCAGTATGTATACTTTATTGTGCTTCATTACTAGTAAACAGACATGACAGGATCCTTAAACATATATTCACACTATTATAAATACTAAAACTATTATAAATAGTGAAAACGTTATTTGTGCCTACAGTGCAGACCTTGCACGTAATGGAGGGTAGCTTCCAGATCGCAGATGAGGATACATCACGGGAAGCAAATATTGTGTGATTGGGTCAAGAATGAATAGGAGCTGGATAATGAGAAAGAAAAGAAGAAGCTATTTTCAATTGGATTGTCCCCTTCATTTGTAGGAAGTAAAAATGTCCAATACTCAAAATGGAGACATGTTCAGAATGGAAATCTTTCATCAATAGGGTTTTTGTGGAGGAAATACAGTTAAAATGAGGTCAATACAGTGGGCTTTAATTGCTCATACTTAGTATCCTTATTAACACAGTGGAAGATGATATGAAAAGACATAGAGTGGTGAAGGCTGTCTAAGAGCTACACAGAGTCCTGGAGTAGATCCTCGCCTTCCTCAGAAGGAACCAACCCTATTGGCTCCTTGATTTTGGAATCCTAGCCTCCAAATAATAATGTAGTATGTTTGAGTTTTTTGAGCCATCCAATTTGGGGGACTTTATGTGACAACCCTAGCAAATCAGTCAAGCAGTATTTTGAGCAGAATCAGTCAAAGGAATCAGATGAGTGCTAACAGGAGGGTGGCTTGGATGTGGGCTTTATGAAGGAAGAGAAGATAAGAATGACAGGAAAGAGGTTCCTTCACAACAATGCTTCTGACCTAGGGATACACAATGACATCTCTTTAAAAAGCATCCCAAATGACACCAAGATGCTCCTCTTGTGCAATCTTGGCCAGGAGAGAGGTTGCACTCAATTGAAGGCAAATGATCTGATCTCAGATCTTAGCATATGGCATTGGAAACTGACAGGATGGATATCATATAGCCAAGCATTTGTTATTTAGGTATGTTTACCCTATTTTCAGGTGGCACTGTAGGCAATGAGGAGATATTATAAGTGTCTATTCAGTGGTGTGCTGTGGAAGAAAGGTGCTTGAATATATGTGTTTGGGTAGGAGGGGTTTCGTGTAGTCAAGTTATTGGGAAGCACTTGCAATAATACTGAGACCTGGAGAATACTTGCCCAGCATGTACAAGATCCAGGTTCAGGTTCAATCAGGAGTACTGTGGGTGGGGGGAAAAGCTTTGAATTAACACAGTAGCAGTGACTCAAAAATAGCAATAGATCTATAATACTTTTGTCGTAGATTTGCTTCTGTGACTGTTGAGTGGCAAACAAGATAGTGAAAAGGAACCTAACTCTTCTCTTTTAAATAAATATACATATTTTTCAGCAGGCAGAGAATTAGATTTCACTATATTCTGTGTCAAACAAAATTATTTATGATATCACATTTTTGTTGTAATTTCAGAAACCAAGATTTTCATATAACTAAAGCTAATCTAGTTACAGACATTCCAATAGATATTTGGCAACTTTTAGAATTTATGTGAAAAGATAGGTTACTTGGTAGCTTGATACTTTTGCTACTTGAAAAAAATATGAATTTACTGCAGATATGCAATTTAATTGTGAAACATGGGATTTTTGTGTACAACTTTTTGAATACTTGTCAAATTTATTAAGAAAGATATGGGTAGAGCCATCAATAAAAACTGGAGGCAATAATATAGAGAAATCAATTTGGATGTCCAATGGTATTAAATTAAACTTCATTACATTATGTGACTGAGGGAACTGAATTCATATATCTTTATGTGTTACCTAGAGTGTAAAACATGTTTGCGAAATCGATGAGAAATTGATATCTGGTTATTTATCATGGCAATTTTAATGTTTCCTCCGGTGGTTCTAAAGAAAGCAATCCATTTTAAATATATTTCATAAAACAAGAAATGTTGCACCTATGAACTGGCTGTGGAAATTACAGAGAAGTTCTAAAATGATATTCTTGAGCTTTTTCCTATTACCCAAAGAGATTCCAGTGCCCTCTGCTGTAGTCAGATTGTTTTATTGCCTTTATGTTTTGATATATGCTATGGGTTTTATTGATTTCTATGTGATTCCTGCAAGATTCATTTTTCCATTTTCCTTGTCTTTAACTTTCAGTATCCTTTTCTGACAGCCACTTAATTGTATTGATTTTTTTCTAGTTCCCTTATAATTCAGAGAAGAACATTTTAGCATGTTTGTTTAGAAAATATTGGTCTCATTGACCAATATAACTAACAATATTTGGAAAAGGTGAGTTAGAAATATTAATTCATGAACCAGGCTTCTAGGGTAATGGACAGAGTAAGAAAAATAGCTATTCTGAATTCACATCATCACAGGTTTTCAATGAAAATAGACTCATAGGCTAGCAATGAGTGTGTAAGCCAATTTATCTGGCAATGTCCTCGGGCACCAGGTACATGAGGGAACTGTAGGAAAAGGTGGGAACAGAAGAGTTGAATAGAGATACAGTGGAAACAGGCATCCTAATGGATCATACCATTTTTCCCTCATTGTTTTCCCAAGCTGGGAAGAACCCTGGAGAGACTGAGTCTTTACTTATACAGCAACAGTCTTTGAATACACTGCTGTTCAGGTTGAGTGTTCACATGAATGCTTTCAGCAATAGGCATTCTCTTAAGCCAGGAGAAAGAATAATTTCAATATTGAATGTAGAGTGGAGGTAAGACTCCAAAGAAGTTCCAATCTCTAAAAACAAGTTTTTTTTTTTTCTTCCAAAAAATGCTTTCAATTACATGTGTTCCTAATTGTTTTAAAAGTTATTCTTAGGACTCTATGTGCATTATGATCTACACACTGACTTGTTAAAATTGTTAAAATTTATATTTAGGGCTGGAGAGATGGCTCAGCGGTTAAGGCACTTGCCTCCAGTGCCTAAGGCCCCGGGATCAATTCCCCAGGTCCCACATAAGCCAGACCCACAAGGTGGTGGCCCTGGTGCTATCTCTCTCTCTCTCTCTCTCTCTCTCTCTCTCTCTCTCTCTCTCTCTCTCTCTCTCTCTCTCTCTCCTTGAAAAAAATAAAATATTTAAAAAAATTTATATTTAGTCAATGAGAAGAGGGAAATAATTTAAATATGGAAATGTTTAATTTGTATCCTTCAAAGGCACATTTTTAATTGGTTCCCAGCAATGTGTCAGGGTTGTTAACAGTGAAGTTTAGATTCACATGGTTATCCAGGTGGAGAGTGTGTCTTTGTTCATTTTCAACCATAGAAAGATTATTCGTTTTTAAGGTAAATAAATGCAGAAATAATATATCAATTCTTATATTTTCCCTTCAGTGTTACACAATTAGTCTTATCCAAGTGTCATTTTAGTAGCTTCTCATGGTGTTAAATTGACATTTTAGGTTAATGTATATTTTATAAGGATGCAGCGTTATTATTGGGACTTCATCTGTATTTAGAATCATTTTAAATCTGGAGTGTGTCAAATAGATGATTAAAACATTCAGTTAACCATTCAAAGGCCCAAAGTTCCATCCATATTCTTATTTTATGCTATCTTTAATTTCTTGAACTGTCAGTAATGGTATTCATATTTCATCTTCCACTATTTATATTTTGACACATGTATTTAATTTACCTATGTATTCCTTTTAAATATTCTTGTATCTTCTTTGTGGGAGAGTGCTTTTATATATCTTGGAAACAGTAATTGTTACTGTGCTAAAGATTATTTAGGTTTTGTCTTCATTATTTTAGGCTAATACTACATACTAAAGACAGAGGCTATTACGAACTATGACACGTATTTCCTCTGGCCTGGAGGTCAAATCCAAGGACAGGTTGTCAGATTCTGCTCTGATTCTCTTTCCATGTTGCAGAATCACAGCTTCTGTGATGGATAGTAGAGAAAACCAACAAGCTCTCTTGTGATATTTAGAAGAAGTAATAATCCCATTTCTCTAAGATACACCCTCATGACCTCATGTAATTCTAATTACCTTTCAAAGGGACATGGCTCTTAATACCATCAGATGGGTAAAGTAGGATTTCAATATTTGAATTTGGGAAGGGCAGTAAGATTTATTTCAAGAAGGGGTTGATTTCTTCAGTCATTTCTATTTACAACTTTCCACTTCAAAAATTGTATTTGAGTTACATTCTATATTACAAAATTCTTATCAAGATTAAGTGATACCTAGCACTTTCTTGTGACCCAGATATCTCGGGGGATAACACAATTATGTGAGTTATATGAAAGGACTTAATATCCCCAACTCAGGGAATATTTACTTATTTATTTATTTTCTTGTATCTCCAGCCCTCACAACAATATTGGAGTTTAGCTGACAGGTACTTAAAGTGTATTTCTTAAGTAAAATTTGTTTTGAGCTAGGCAAGCTGGTATATACTCATAATCCCAGGATAGAGTGGACAGAGGCAGGAGGACTGCCACCATTTCAAGGCTAGCCTCATCTACATAGTGAGTAGCACCAGCTAGAGCTATATAGTGAGATCCTGTATCAAATATAAGTAAAATAAAATAAATGTAAATTGAAATAATAAGAAACTAATTTAGTGTTATTAAAAATGGCACTTAAAACTTTTAACTAAGCTATCCATCTGAAACTACCAATTGTTCTTATAGTTAAGATAGAATATTTTATCATCCCTTTCATTCCAAAGGCCAAAAATTGATGATGGTGGGGTTACACATCTTGTATCTCAACACTTGGGAGGTTGAGTTCAGATTAGCTTGTTGGACATAGTGGAACTCTGTCAAAAGAAAAAAAAGAATGAAAAAGAGAGAAAGGAAGGAAAGAAAGTAGAGAGGGAGGGATGGAAGAAATAAGTGGAGAGGAGAGGGGAAAGAAGAGGGAAGGAAGGCAGGAGGGAGTAATGAAAGAAAGGAGTTCTCTAAAAATGTCAAAATCAGTAATGTCTCTTAATTAAAAAGATATCCTATATCTGATAGTAAACAGGTGCTTCAAAATTGACCGAAAGCTCTCTTAACATGAGTTATCATCCACTTGAATCTCTTCTGCTGATTCATGAGTAACAATGTGATCTATTTTAATTGTAAAGGTATATTTCTCTTGTGTTTGAGAGAGCATGTTATTGTTGAAGGGGTCTACGGTAGACAGTTAGAAAGCCCTCAACCACAAGACTCCTCACACTATGGAAGCCTTGCCTGAGAACACCTGAGAGCTGAATTCAATCCTCCCAGTATGGCCTGCCTCACACCCTTCTAGGATCTGGATTTTTATATGGCACTCTCCAAATGATCAAAGCAAAGACCTTTCTGTGTTACGACTTTCGACATGCACATGGATTGCAAGGTGGTTACTTTGATTTTTATTTTGTATGGGCATGACCCAAGCATCAAGTACCAGAGACCACAACACCTTAACATCTGCCATATACAATTAATTATAAACACATTACTGTGCTTCATGTGCTTAATTTTATTTTGAAATGTGGGTGGTCCTCTGCCACTTAGTTTCATTGCTCATCCTCTGTCTTGAGGAAATTGGTGTTGACTATCTGTTTCTTTATGTAAGATTTGTTTTAAATGTTGGTGGATACAGTGGAAGGAAGGAAGGAAGGAAGGAAGGAAGGAAGGAAGGAAGGAAGGAAGGAAGGAAGGAAGGAGAGAAAGGGAGAGAGAGAAAAAAGTGGCATTACCAAGTGTCACATGTGAGTTACACTTAACACAATGTCCCCAGTAATGTCCCTTCTATTATTTCATTTGCTTTAAAAAATATTGTCTGTATAGAGTTTTTCTCAGGAACACATATAATGTCTCAGGACTAGAAATATTTACCATTTAGTTACTATGTAAGCAAACACTCCCTCTCAGTTTTTTTGTAGAGGATATAGTCTATAATTGGATATCTACTTAATCTGTTGTAAATAATGGATTCACATTATTTTAACTCACCTTAGATAATGAAAACTAGTGGGAAGAAATAGGGTACATCTCCCACTGCCCCAGGGTGAAAACTGGTACTGAGTGAAGATGAATGTGCCTTTCATGCATATCAGAATGGCATTAGATAAGGTTTAGCTTTTACAAATAACTGCTGTAGCTTGACATTCAAGTCAAGAGGCTATGACGGGAGCAGGAACGATGCATGCTGTTAGGGTGCATGCCTGCAAAGCCCAAGGACCCAAGTTCAACTCCCCAGTACCCATGAAAAGCCAGATGCATAAAGTTGTGTTTGCATCTGGAGTCCATTTGCAGCAGCTGCAGGATCTTTCTCCCTATCTCTCTGTCTCTGTCTCCCCTCTCTCTCCTTGCACATAAATAAATGATAATAAAAACAATTAAATACATAAATAAAAGAGGACATAGAGATTCAAAGAAATAAAAGAAAATCATTTATTAAACGATGTTAAAAGTCCAGAACCATGGACAGCACTCAACAAGCAGGGTTGAGAAACGAGAGGGATGTAAATACGCATTATTGAAAAATGCATATTCAAACATGTTTTAAGTATATTTACATATTTCGTGTGTCATGAAATCTAATTTTTATTTCAAATTTTTTGAAAATGATGAATTTTTCCCCCTGAAAATGATTTTTTTTTCCTCTTTTTAAATGCTTGGTATATGTTTTGTAAGATCAAAACAGTACTCATTTCCCCAGTATTATGCATTCTTATGTAAGAACACCTGCCTCCATGGGAGCATGACAAAATGTGTTCACTACTTTATTAAGGTGAATGAAACCAAATATAAGTCTAAGATAATAGCTAAGATTTCCTCTGGGAAAAAGAAATTCTCAGTTTTGATGCAATATTTGTTCACTTTGTGTTTTCCTATTTATAGCAAGGTGTGCAGGCTCTCAAGTTTGTGTGTGTTGTTGTGTGTGTGTTTGCATATATGCATGTTAGATATCATAAAAGATGTGAGTAGATGGGCTTTGGAATTGGCTCACAAGAACTTCTCCTGTCACCTGGACCCCCCCCCACACACACACATGTAAATCCTGATTAGCCATGGAGGTCGACCTGAACCCTCACACACAAAAATCCTAATTGGGCATGGTGCCCATGGACCTCCTCTCCCCATGTAAATCCTGAGTGTCCATGGTGGTCCTCCTCTCCCTATGTAAATCCTGAGTGTCCATGGTGGGCCACCTCTCCCCTTGTAAATCCTGAGTGTCCATTGTGGTCCTCCTCTCCCCTTGTAAATCCTGAGTGTCCATGGTGGTCCAAATCCTGAGAGGGCATGGTGGCCCAACAAACAAAATATATATATATATATATATATATATATATATATATATATATATATATATATATATATATATATGAGAGAGAGAGAGATAGGAGGTCCTGGGATCTAGCTGACTAGTTAGACTAGATCAACCTGTGAGTTCAATAAATAAGGGAGAATGATCAAGGAAGACACCTGATATTAATCACTAACTTCCACAGGCATAACCCCCCACACACATGTGAGTATGCATACATATACATACATGTACACCACACATATACATGTACACCACACATATACATGTTCACACCAAAAAACTTTTTAATATTAAAGGAACACATTAAATATTAGTATTAATTGTCCTAATTTTATGTTTGGCATGAAGTTTTCGTGTCATATGATTATTTAACATAGAAAATAGGATTCTCTTGATAATAGTCCCTGATAAAAGTATGCTGTCAGAGCTTGAGATGGTGGAGCACCACTTTAATCTCAGCACTCTGGAGGCAGAGGTAGGAGGATCACCTTGAGATTGAAGGCCACCCTGAGACTACATCATGAATTACTGATTAGCCTGGGCTAGAGTGAGACTAATTCAAAGAACTAAAAAAGAAAAAAAATGGATATTGCTAGACTCTAAAAATGTCTTTGAACTTTTTTAACTGGGTAGAGCAAAGAGCAAAGTTTTAGTTTTATTTATTTATTTATTTATTTATTTATTTATTTATTTATTTATTTGGTTTTCTGAGCAGGGTCTCACTCTATCCCAGACTGACCTGGAATTCACTATGTCGTCTCAGAGTGGCCTCAAGCTCATGGCGATCCTCCTACCTCTGCCTCCTGAGCCCTGGGATTAAAGGCATGTGCCACTATGCCCAGCTTGTTATGTTCATTTAAATATCAAAATATTTCCACTTCGAAATGAAAAGTGAAAATGAAGTGTATATTAAAATGTTCTCATTCGCATATATCGGTAATCAACTCAAGGCTTTGTCACCTATATCAAAAATGATAAGTTCACAAATATTATGGAAGTTACTGTGACATTGCTGATTTGCAGTGGTGTTTTATTTTCATTTTGGTCTATGGATTTTCATGTGGCCTCCCCCCTCCCCAATTGTCATTCTTATGTTTTAAAGATCTCTCAAGAATAAAGATAATAGTGAAATTATATGTAGTCATGAGTATCATCTACATTTCAAGTGAAAAATAAATTCTGAAATGTCTTCCAATTTATTTGAATACATAGTAATTAATTGTAAATATAGAAATATGCTAATATTAGGTAAGACTACTATTTATATGATTTTTTCCTTTGAAAATGTTTTCAGGTGCCTAAAAGAGTGTGTGTGTGTGCACACGCGCACGTGCACACTTTAGGTTGGAGATAAAAGTCTTTCTGAACAGGCTTTAGTGTAATTAAAGAAAATGGTGCATTCCCAGCTTATGGCCACTCATAATGCTTTTCACTGGCATCTTTTGTTAAGTGTGCTTGCTAAGGCAGAAAGCAGCATTTTCAAGAGATAGAATTTCTTCTTCCTGACTTCAAGGAATTTGAATATTTAGACTGTGGCCATTACTTTCTATTAATTGGAAATTTAACAAAATCATAAACTTTATATAATGGTCACTGAAAGTATAGAGAGATGAACCCAAAATGCTAATTAGTATAATTTAAACATTCCATGAATATACGTATTTTTCAAGATTACATTTTACCCATAAACAGGAATATTTGTCAGTTAAAAATAAAGTACAACTTAGATCAATTAAAGGAGGTTAAGAGTCTTCCCAATATTTGGATACTTACTACTTTCATTATCATCAGAAACTTTTAGCTTGGTTCCTATATCATTAGCAGTGGCCATGGAGGATAAATATTTTTTTTTATATTAACCTCTTTTATTTTTACTTTGACTTCATGAACTGACATTGTTATAGTTATTCTTAAATTGATTATATTTGTCCTTGATTGTTGACTTTGATGAAATAATTGAGATCCTTGAAGCTCTGTTTCTTCAGGCATCAATTTTTGACTGTCTCTGTATCTATACCACATAGCTTAAGAAACCATTTCCTCTTCCAGCAACCATTTTGTACTCAACTGATGGATAAAATCACCCCCACATGTTCTAGATAGCAGCGTCCAAAGCATGACCTGTAAGGTCCTGAATGTAGGCCCTGGCCTTAAATTTGGACCTCAGTTCCTACTTCTCTTCACCATTTTTTTTTCCTCTAGTCTCAAGTTTCTTGCTGGAACCTAAACCTCGGTATGACAGACTGGTACTACTGGATGTCATATCCAGGAGGATCTTTCCTATGGCAAATGTATGGTTGCTCTTCTGATTCCCTAGGATGCTTCTGCATGGTTTGGCTCTGGGAGCCATTGTTTTCTGTCCCCTTATAACATATTTTGGAACTTTTCATTCCATTTTTGTTATTTTAGCGTGCTTGAGTTTTGTACCATAGCATTTACTATTATCAGATTTTATATTCTATGGGACTCTACTGATTTGAACAATTTTTCTCTCCCTATTGTGAGTTTTAAGTGATTAGGCAGTTTGGCTGCTATTGCTATTTAACCCAGTTATTGAAGTAGTACTTGGCTAGATATGCATTGAAAGAATTAATGTGCATGCTCTATATTATTTACATTTTGTGATGGACTATTAATTAAGACCTCCAGTGCTATGTGTGTACTTGGATTTCAAATATTTAAGTCCAACAACTAATGTTTATAGTGCTATGGATATATCATTGTACATTCTAGCACAATAAGTAGAAGTCTGTAGAGAGGATTATTGGTCTCTAGAGCTAAATCTGCCCAACTATATCTACAAAGAAGAATATTGCATGCATTAAGGTCCATTTTTTTCTTATAATTTACACATAAGGCTGTCTTTCCTCATTCACTGCATGAGCTTACTTTGACCATTTATAGGGCTCTCTCTCTCTCTCTCTCTCTCTCTCTCTCTCTCTCTCTCTCTCTCTCTCTCCATGCTTCCCCCTTTTCATCAGAATACAAAGAACTAGATTTCATTATGATGCTTCTAAACAAATTTTTATTGCATTCCCACCTTGAGCCTTCCTCCCCTCAACTTATTTTTCTTTCTTTATTCATTCTCATAAAAAAATCTTTTGTCCTATATTCAAGGACAAGTCCTTCAATTTATTTACTTATTCATTAATTTGCTTGGTTTTTGATTGTCTCACTCAGAGCCTCAGGAACTGAGCTTGCAGGAGTGCACCCCTATGCTTGGCTAATTCATGGTTCTTGCAAATTTCAATGTAATCGAACTCTTCTTTTCTTTTTCCTTTCTCTTTCACATCTCTTTATCATTTCATTCTTTCTTTTTAGTTGCTGTTGTTCCTCGATTTCAATCTAACTTTAAAAAAAACTTAGTTATTGTTAATAATTAGAAACACTGTATGAACAAGTCTTGTGATGGTACCCCCATATCCCTCCTCCCTGCCTTCAACCCTCTGAGAACCCTCCTCAGTGAGATTGCTGGAACAGTCTATGGGATTGGGATTATGTTTTGTACAAGCAGTAGCCAGTTTTGCTATATATATTTGTATGTGTGTTGTTTTTGTTGTTGAAGAGTACAATGTCTTTGGATATTCTATCCCACCATGGCTCTTAAAATCTTTCTGTCCCCTCTTCCTTTAAATTTCCTGAGTCCTGATGGGTGAGTTTTAAGTCTGCTTTACTGTTGAGGTCTAAAGAGTCTCTGGTTTTCTACTTTGGACTGTGTTGGTATCCTCAGTGTCTGTCTCCATTAACCTTTCATAAATTAGCTGACTTCTTGTGGAGGTAGCTCTCTTGTTCATCTCTTCATTTCCTCAAAAGTTTCCTTTGGGCCCTAGATGATGAGTTAGGAGTGGTTCATTTCCTGTCTGAATGTCAGCCATCACCCCATGTCTTTTTGGTGGAATTGGGTTTTCCATGGTTCTTGCTGCTTTTTGAAAAATACAAACAGAATCTCCAACTGAGAGTGAAATCAGTGTAGGTAAAATGAGACAAACATTGTTAATTTAGTGAGATTCTATTGGGGGTATCCTCTCTGTAGGCAATTGGTTAGTGGGGGCTTCCCCTTGGAGCCAGGATCTTGGTCTCCATGAGAATTTACCTAGGATTGGCTAAGAGATCCGCTCGGTCACAAGGAACTCTTTTCATTCTTTCAATGCAGTTCTGGAAATTTGGATTCTATACTGTGTCTT
This sequence comes from Zapus hudsonius, assembly GCA_004024765.1. NCBI lineage: Eukaryota > Metazoa > Chordata > Mammalia > Rodentia > Dipodidae > Zapus > Zapus hudsonius. Next base: position 13,073 of record PVHP010001618.1, read on the forward strand.
GAAATTGCAACAGAATCCCATGCCTGTTTGAACACTGGGAAAAACAGTCCCAATATAGTGTATCATGCATTCATTTAGCAATATTTATTCTGTGCTTCAATAACTGGAACCAATTTAAAGCTGAATATCACAGGATAACTTTTGATTGCTGCCAAGGAGAATACACAGCAGACTGTGAGAATGGTCTGTTCTGGTTCTGTGAGAATAGTCCACGAGGAGCTTGTAAAAGTAGAGTTAATTTGAAATCAGAGATGATTTGTAGCCAGGGAAGGAGTTCAGAGGGACACTGCATACTTTCCTCTTCGTGAGAAAATACTGACCCTGAAATTTCAAATATAAACTTTGTGAAGCCAAGATTGAAAAGACGGAGAAGTTTAAGTTGGCAAATTTATCCATGGATAATAAATTTAAATCAAAGAGCGAGAAGCAAAAATACACAAAGATGGAATTTGAACATACAAGGTAACTTGTGAGGAAAAATCCAGCCATAGGCTATGTGATCATTTTGTAAATATGCATTTGGCTTTCAAGTCACAGAATGGAAACGGAATGGAGAAGGGAAAGCAGTGTGTATGTGTGTGTGTGTGTGTGTGTTCACACACATGCACATTGCACATGTGTGTATTTTGCATGTTTGCATATGCAGGGTAATGAAGTAACAAGCTCACTATGTAATTCATGTTGCAAAATTGTGCAGAGATTTCTATTCTTACAAAACATTTAAGTATCTAATGATGTCATTAGGTATACCAATATACCAAGTTATTTCTCTTTCTCTGTTCTATTCAATTATATGATGAATATAATTTGATAAATCACAAAAAATATTTTCATATTTTTCTCTGATTCTTTATAATGCATTTTATTTAAATAATAAAGGTCCTATTCTTGATACAGAATTTCTGATAAATGGAGTTATTTTTAGCACATATAGGAAAATTCTCATTCTCACCTTCTATACAATGTAATTCAACTAAAAATTATATTTTATTGTTTCTAACAACTGAAAAGCATGCATTTCATGACTAAAACATCTTCTTTTCAAACTGTCTTACTCATTGATTTTTTTTTTAATTTTTGCTTGTCTTCTTTGTCATACATAAACTGAACAAGCTTAGTATTTTATCATTACCAGATAGGTCTTTGAAATGTACTCCTAAGAGGAGATAGTACTCAAAGAAGGGATTTGCACAAACTTTATTTAACCAGTTCATCACATCTCTTCTCCAAAACTAAAGGAAAGGCAGAAAGTGACCCTATTCAACTCTTGAGAGGTCACAGTGTTCCCACCCCTCTTGCAGTACCACTAAAACAAGAGTGTCCTACAAAGCAAGTCACCACTCTGTAGAATAACATCACTCCATTCTTTTTGATACTGAGGATTTTCCTGAGAACTCAGGCTAGTGAACTGTCTCAAGATAGCTCACCATCTCTATGCCCCCCACATCCTGCAGGATGAGTCTTCCTTAGAGTGAGCCAAGAGTTTCCAGTCCAAGCAAGAAAAGTTCAAAGCAGGGCAAGTGAACAAAGGAGCATTGGGGTGTTCTACAACCACTCTGCCTTGGGTTCCCCAACCCTGTTCTTATCTCTCTCCTCACATGAGCACCAACCCTGACCAATCTGACAGCAAGACATATCCAAACCTTCTGGGCTGTTAATATGGGGACTATGTGCTTCTTGCAGCTCCTTGCTGATGTGTTGCTTCGGTTTTGTTTTGTTTTTCATGGTAGGGTCTCACTCTAGCCCTGTCTGAGGCTATGTGTCTATGTGTCTCATGCTGGCCTCGAACGCACAGATATCCTTCTACCTCTGCCTCCCAAGTGCTTGGGATTAAAGGCATGCACCACCATGCCTGGCCCTGATATTTGAAATTGGAGGGGAACAAAAAGTTGATTGGAATCTTTACTTTTGAAGTGATGGAATTATTGCATTTTTGAGGGTATTACATATTTTAGACTCTGATGTCACTCATTTGACCTTACATCATCTTAGTGGTCAGGGCACATTAATATGTGTACTTCTATTTTTTTTTTTTTTGCTAGCATAGAAAACCAGGAATTTAATGAATAACAGAAATACTGGTATAAAGAAAGTACTTGATGCTTACTTATGTCAGAGTTTTTTTCTCAATGGGGTGTCAAGGGTCTTTGGCAACTTTTGGGGACTGATTTGCTTGGACAGAATAAGGAAATGTTAAGACATTGTGCAGCCAATCAATCATTGTTGCATTCATCTAGACTAACAATTATAGCATATGGAATAATGGTATTCATTTTTATTGAGCCTTAAAGTTTAAGGTTTATGCAGAGATCAAACCTAAAACAATTTGCACTTATGATGATTAGAGAAACAAATGCAAATGTTCTAAATTACATTTCAAGGGGGAAATATTTTAGTAAGTCCACCAATAATAAGCCATGATTAAGAACCTGGAGAATTTGACTTACAATGAGAGCATATAAAATATGCCTAGACCAGGAATATTTCTGCATATAAACAGCATTTTACCAAATATAAAAGAGGCATCCAGTGATTATATTGAAAACTATATACTATAATGGTTAAAGGGTAGTCTGGAAACATGAATGAATTAAGAGTTCAGAGTTTCTATCCTGTGTTAATGCTGAGTGAGGAAGTCGTAAAGATAACTTATGACAAGTTAAAAATGGAAAATGCTTCAGCCATCTGAGAACGACTTAAATTTTAGGGGAGGAATGGTATTTTGAAGACTTATCCCCAGGCCTGTGATTCTTTGGGAGAGATGAAAAGAATATCTCCATTTTCTGCAGCCAACTGCTTAATGTCAGACAGATATTGTTATAACCGTGATTATAGGATTTTATTTAATTCAGAACAAAACTATTTGGGTCTTATCTCGGCATGAGAGCTGGCTTTGAAAACATGATGGAACACAGTTTAAACATCACACTCAACTACCCATGAATGGTCAAGCAAACAGAATGCTTAATTGGCCAATAATTTTAGAAAATTTCTGCTTCTTGTCTTGTTTTTCAGAAGAGATTATCCCTTGCTTTTCTTGAGCTCTTGCCCGACATTTCCCATATGTATTGTTTTTCATTGTATAACTTCTGCCTGGTGCTCGTACAATTAATTTAAGATGAGCTCGTTTTCCCCTTTAATGGACATAGAGATTGAAGTATCTAAATTCTTTTAGGAATCTGGTATTTCTTTTTTGGTAAAAATTGAATCAGTTATGGTGAAGTAAAGTAAAAATTGAGAATAGCATCATTTTATTTTTAAAATATTATTTATTAAGCTGAGAGAGAGAGAGAGAGAGAGAGAGAGAGAGAGAGAGCAGCACCAGGGCCTCCTCCCACTATAAATGAACGAAGCATGCAAGGAACTTTAACCACTGAGCAATCTATCCAGCCCAGATTATTTCTTTTTTCTTTTCCTCTTTCTTTCATTTATTCTTTCTTTCTTTTCTTCTGTTTTTTCTTCTTTCTTCTTTCTTTTTTCCTTCTTTCTTTCTTACTTTCATCACAGTCCAAAATAAGATAGATGCATCACGTTACTTTGTAATTGTAAAGAAGATATTAAATGATTAGAGCATGAGGAGATTTACCTTTCTCTCAATGATATTTCATATTTACTTTCCTTATTTTTAATATACTAATATGTTTATATTAATAATTTTAGCTGTGCTATTGTGAAAAAATAAATAAAATTGCATCATACTAAAGCACAGAAACACACGTTGTCAGAAAACTGTTGATTTTACTTATGGAATTATAAGCTGTATACAGTAGGCTTATCCATCTAAAGAAAACATTCAATTTTCCCTTAGAAGCTTGCTTTTTTTTCCTAGATCTGTTCTTTTCAGTTTTTTTTCTAGATTTTTGTCCATATAAGTGTCAACAAAACAATCTATATGTTTGGGTCCACTTAAATGTTATCAAAATATAGTCTGCAAACCAGTGCTATTCTGCAAACCAGGAATGTCCCTCAGGGAGATAGGGTCAGAAATTGAGAGAAAATGTTTTGAAATTTCTATAGCAGGTTGACAAAGTAATTTCATGTCCACTGAGCTCATTATTTAAAGTGCCTTTGAATTTTAAGTCTTTCAAAACCATTATAACTTCACTGCACTGAACAAGTAAACCACTGGTTTGTGATGGATTGCAGAAAAATTTGGCCTTTCAAGCACAGAAAACTCAAGAAGCCTGTGCTGGATTCAAGGCAGCAGCATGAAATGAGAAGCTGTGGGTATTTTGCAAGCTATTGGAGCCACACTTTCATGAAGTATGATGCAGAGAGGGGATCCTGAGGACCGGAGGGCAGATCTTAGTACTGTGTCTCTGGTCCTTATGGCACCCCCTAATCTGTGGCTAAATTCCACTCCATGAAGTCCTTGGCTTTGCTGCACTTTTTAACAGCCCACTAGGTCTTTAAATGTTTATTAAGAATTAATTGTTTTATTCTGAATTTATTTCATGATAGTTGATACCTTCCTGAAAATACACAATAAATTGTTATATAAGCCAATGAAATCAGAATGCTTCATAACAGGGACTTCCTGCAAACTAAATAGAATGCTTTGGGAAAACTCAGTAGCATCTAACTTTTAAAAAATGACAAAAAACCTGAAACAATTTGCTATGGTTAGCTAGAAAAGTTTGTTAGTGAATGGTAAAAGAAATCAACTAAGATTTTTGCATATGTATTGCTTCTTAGTTATTGTTATATTCCTGTGTAAACTTAAAGAATTTATGTTGGAAATTACAGACAATGTGAAATTTTTTGTGTTTCATACAGGAATAGCAAAATTCAAACCTAAACATTAGTACTCTTCTTTCTTTCTTTTATTTATTTTTTAATGTTTCTTCAAGGTAGGGTCTTGCTCTAGCCAAGGCTGACCTGGAATTCACTATGTAGTGTCAGGTTGGCCTTGAACTCACAGCCATCCTCCTAACTCTGCCTACTGAGATCTGGGATTAATGGCTTGCACCACCATGCCTGGCCTGTTCTTTCAAATAAAAAAAAAAAAAACTTTATCTTTTTGCAAGTAGAAAAATATAAAGAAAAAAAGAGAGAGAAAGATAGAAAGAAAAGAAATGAAAAAAGAAAAGAAAGATATTAGACAGACAGGTGGATAAATAGATGAAAGTCAGAGAGACAGACGTAGATAGAGAGGGTATGGGCAGATCAGGGCCTCTTGCAGTGAAAATGAACTCCAGATGCATGTACCACTTTTTGCTTCTGGCATTATATGGGTTCTGGGGAATCAATTCTGGGCCAGCAGGCTTTGCAAGCAAGTGTCTTTAACTGCTGAGCCATCTTTCCAGCTCCACTTTCATTTTTTTGACATGTTCAGTATGTAAATTGAGAGAGAGAGAGAGAGAGAGAGAGAGAGAGAGACTCTGTGTGTGTATGTATGTGATATTGCTGTGCATATGTAGATGCACACGCAGGGGCCAAAGAGCACTGGAATGCTCTATCCCTCATCCATGTATTTCCTCAAGAACCCCAGAACAAGAGCTGCCCCTGCATGAGTGCTAATCATTCCTCAGTCTCTGCTCCTCTACTGTTACAGACACATGTGGCCACAGGGAGCTATTCCATGGATCCTGGGGAATCAAACTCGGGCAGTCTCAGACCCTCTTACAAGACTGTCACCCACTGAGCTGTCTCCTTAGCCATCCGCTCAAATTTTCAATGATTACTTAATTTGTGAAAAGATAAAACAATGAATTTTTAATTTGCCAGATTTAACCAATTTTTCACCAGTTTACACCCAGTCATATCAAGTGATAGGATTTCTTCTATAATTGTCTAAATATGATTGTCAAATTTTCATAATCTCCATCATATTTAAAGAGTATTCTATTTGCATGAAATTTCTTTGATAGAATGCTCAGCTTTTAAATTTGTTATGAAACAGAATTAGGAAAAAATCATGATAAATTCACCTTTTGTTCAGCTCATCTCTACTATGCAAAGGCAATGGTCAGGCAAGGCCTTAGCTTTCATTAGACATGTGGGGTTTTACAGGCTTCTGTAAGTGTTGTTTGGGAAGGACATCCATGGTGAGACACTTAGATTTGACTTTTCACTTAGAGAACATGGGAGTTGGCTCCCCACATCCATTCATCTATTCATTTGGCAATTGACAACGTGTTTGCCAGGCGTGATGATCAGATTTCAGACATTTAAAGGGAAAAACAACAACAACAACAACAAAAAACAAACAATGCAGGTATTTCCCTAGATCTCACTGCCTCGCTCTAGAGATGCTGATTCTAATTTTCAAAATAGAGATGCTGTTCCTTCAGTCTGCTCAAGAAGTCTGATTCCATCTCTGTGCTACTAAACCTTCTCCAGGACAGGAGGTGAAGATCTTGTCGATGGTAAGGAAGATGTGACCATAAAATCCAAGAAACAAGCTTCAGTTTTTATTTGTCTCTTGACAAGATTCACTTGATGCTAGGGTTGTAAATACTTTAAATTTTCTACAACCTATCTACATTTTTCAAGCTGAAGGTTTTCCATTTTCTCAATATTTAATATTGATTGATATCTGTCAAATACATTTTTGTTTGTTTTAAATTTAACCTGTGATACATAAACATCTCTAGTGCTGAGTCTAAAGGGGTGATCCCACCTCCCAACAACTGAAGTAGACTACTCTGTCTCCCCAGAGGAGACAAACTCTGGATTATAGATCTAGCTATTCTTAAACCTGGGGAGTATTCTTGCATTTAACTAGGATTGGCTTGAAGTTGCAATCCATACACCAAGGAAGGAGGACATCCAGCATCTTCTGGGAAACCTCCGTCCTTTGCATCTTTTGTGGGTAGGTTCACTGTCCTTCAGTGTGTACTGTACTGGGATTTTCTTACTTTATTCAATCCTTCCCTCTGTTTGCTTGTCAGTGTAAAGAGGCCATATTATCCCTGCATATTGGCAGAATCCTTTGCTCACTCTCCTCCTGCAGCCTTGGGCAGAACTCTGAGAAGACAATTAGAGGTTTGTGGCTTTTCATCATCAGAGGAAATAATATATAATATACAAAAAAAGAAGTAGATGATTTTTTTAGAAGCAGCCTAGTGATATGGCTCAAGTCCAATTCCTGTTAGTTTTGATGTTCATTATTGTATCTCAGTATTAGAACTAGTACCATGAAACGTATGTTGAAGAATAAACATTAGGCAACACTTTAATCATCCATTTGGCAGAAAGCAGTGTAATTGTCATGAATATGTGTAGAGTGGAAATGCAAGCTCACTTCGTGAACAAGTGTAATGGCTTACATGATTTCTGACTTAGATAACATATTTGTGGGCACTTGGGCACTTGGGGGGTATGTATAAAAGAACTTACTTTATACACCTGCTTTTGAACAGATACACAAGCACATGCTGGAGCTTTTGTTTGTTTGCTTGGCTTTGGCTTGCTTACTGGAAGCATTTCAATGTACTGGAATATCCTTCCTTATCCCTGGGTTGTTTTAGAGGCTTTTCTGGCAATTAGGAGCTAGATGAGAATCGCACTGCTTTACTTCAACCCCTCAGGAAAGACAGCGAATACTCTAAATGTCTCCAATGACATTGTGTTCAGTTTATTAAATTTTCGTGTGTTGCCCTTTAGGGAATTCTTGTAGCAATGGCTTTGGACTTTTTATCAGCAATAGAGGTTTAGCTGTTATCCTATGATGATTGCTTTTGGAAGAAACTGTTGTTGTCGTTGTTGTTAAGTAACATGAAATTATTCCTTCCTGTGGGCTCAAATTCCCCGTATGCATATGAATTTCTGTCCTTAAATTCTATTGGTGTAAGCATTTTGTCAGATAGTTAATGGTATGCAGTTTTCCTTAAGGCTTTTTAACAATGGCAAATATTTGATATTTTTAAAGCTTCCTTTATGGCATGCCTGACCACAAAGTTTGAGGTTCAGTAAATGATGCTGAGCCTTCAAGGAATTAAACCAACGGGGGAAACCAAGTGATAAACTGAGATGAAAACTCCCTCCCAGCTTGCTCTGTGCTGAGCTCACAAGGGGCTCTGTATTTGCTAACCTTCAGAAAACTGCAAGGTTCTATCAATTACCAAAGCCACACAGTTGTATGTGGGAAGGACAGAGTTTAAGTTCACAACTTTCCGAATCTTGCATATGCTATTAAATGCAATGCATTTTCTGAAAGATAGCTAGCTACCTATTGGTTCTCATTGTCCACTAGAGCTAGATATGGAAAAAAAATTGAGATGTTACTCAATGTCCAGGAGAATGATCTCATTGATATTTTCAGCTTATTTATTTTATTACTAAAGTAAGCCCTCCATCATACAAGAAAGGCTGGAAGGTAGATATACAGAATTGCTGTAGCACTATACCCTGCCCTTGTTTCAACCTACAATTTTAGAGGAGGTGAAATTTAATTACTCTTTTAAAATACTGCTCACAGCCTAACTTCTTAACCTTCCGAAGACTTAACAACCTCCTGTGTGTGGCTGATCTGTCTTTTCTCTAACTCACAGGCGTTTCTTCCATATAGAGATTGAGAACATCTGCTTAACACCCTCTTGGTAATAACCTTTCATATTTCCTTGCTTTTAAAGTAGAATTAGGCACCATTATTCTTTCCAACGACATTTTTATATTGAAGTTCCTGTAGCCCCATGACTCTTCAGTACATACTTCTATGGCTTGTAGACATTTCTTCCTCAAGAGGGTTTCATAATTCTGAAACCATTTCTTCTTTCCGCTGAAATTCTGTTGTCAATTACTTTGTTTGTGCAGCTGAGCATAATTTGTCCCAAAGTGAAAACAGGAAATTCAGAGACAAATTTAGGCTCTTAGGTGTTTCATAATGATTGGAACAATCACACTGTGTATTTCCAAACTATGGTTTTGGCTTCACCCAACAATTGTGTATTAAAGGTAAATGATATTGCTAAAGTATCTTCTGGCATCAGGCCCATTTTGGTGGTGGTTGTTGAAAGTAATAAATAGAGAAAAAGATTTAAATTGCCTACTCTTGATAGTTGAAGATCAGATGACCATTGGTAAGTGTTATGATCATTTGAAATTATATACAAAAAACTATATTTGAGGACTATGAATGAAGGTCATTGAAAGCACACACAGAAAGTGTATATAAATAAATTCCAGCTATTATCAGTGATGACAAAGCTGGTCTACCCCTACTTGTCAATCACCACTAAATATCAATGTTTCAATTCATTTTGGACCGGAAAGACTTACTTTTAAGGGTACATGATTTCAGGAAACCAAATTAGGCAGGATGCTTTTGTTGAAGTGTTTCTTTTCTTGAATTCATAGTTTGAAGTAATTAAAATTTCATCTGCTTGAGAAATTATTTTAATAGTCAAAGTAAAATGAAGTAAGTATGTCTGAAATGTTTTCAGTGTGATCCATGGAGGGTTACTCTTAAAGAATGTAATTCCGTCTGTAATTTGAAAGACTGAAACTTTGAGAAAACTCTGAATGAAACAGGAGTGATGGTACACAAAGATTTGAGACAGTTAGATAATGTTGCATGTCTTCCCTTCCAGATCAGTAAGCAAGCAAACTTTCCAAGATGTTTGATGAGTAAATTTTGTAAATAGGATTAAGATACAGACAGATACCCATAGTGCATTTGGAGAAGTGGAGTCAGGAAGATGTTCCAGGAAAGATAGCCAGCTCCTGTATCTATTAGAAAAGCTCTCTCCACAGCTCCCTTATCTGTTAGAAATGCTCTGTCCACAGGGTGCTGTAAATCTTGAATATAAATTACTTTATCTTCTTTTTTTCTTTAATTGATGCCTATACCTGGGTTTTGTTGGGCTTGTGCAAGTTAATTCCATGTTTAAAATTTCCCAAAGAAAATATTTAGTCAATATAAGGAAACTCATAGTTTTGAAGTTATAATGTACAACATTCTGGAGGGTTTATCACTATTAGATTGATCAGTTACAGTATTTAACTTTGAATATGAAAGAAATCAATATTCCTATATTGGTTTAAATCCAAGCATACTGAAGTATGTGTCTTATACTTGTATTGTATACATTCTTGAAAAGATTAGTCTGGCCAAATGATTCTTTTCCTTATGTCGACAATAGGAGGCTAGTAATCCAAGTCAACCCTGGATAAAAGGTTTAATTTAACTTCATGCTGAAAGGAAACCTGCTAGAACAAAACAGATTCCACTTTAAAAATATTTCTTATTTAAATGCAAATAATTTTGAAAACAAATACATAAACATATACCTGTAGAAATAAAGTATGTCTGAAAACCCTTGACTGTAATTATAATATTATGGAAATAGCTTCACAGTGGGTAACATTTACCATTTAATTTTTTTTTAAGAATGGAGGAAAAGTCATGCAGAATGAATATCTGTGGATAAAGGTTCTGTCATCATCTGTTAAGCATATGCCGAATTCTTTCAGGAATCACTTTTATAACTTGATGCATCTTTAGTGCAGTTTATGGAAAAACTGCTATTATTATTAAAAGCCATAACCTCGTTTACTTTTAGAATAGCTGATTAAAGTAAAATGAGAAGGAAGGATTCGTTTGAATTTATAGTTTGCTCTGATCTGCTTCTTCTATCTCCATGAAGAGGGTAAAATGCAAACAGGAATTTTCAGATGAGATTAATGCAATAAAGGAAGTCTCTAGCACTAATTAAAATTAAAAAGGATGAACAGATGGTCTTAACACAGCTGGAAGTATTCAAATGAAACTCTGCCCATGTGTTTAGCAAGGAAGCTTTGTGGTAAGAAGACACACCTGTTTACTGTTCAAAGAGCAAAAATATCCCTAAGTGTAGTTTTCATTTCTTTGTCATTTTGGCCCTTCTATCACCAAGTGTTTTGGTCTCTGTTGTATTAAGAGATGTGTAGCTTTAAGTAGCTCAAAATTCTACATATATGTATTGTTGACCTTATATCTAGTAATGCCAATTATTATATCCATAAAACATTTTGCTACTTCATTTTTCATTAGATATGCATAGAAACACATAAAAATGAAAATTAGAACAATTAGATTATGAATTTTTGATAGATATTAAATAAAATGTCAAGTTCATTGACTTTCATTTACTTTTCTCTTTTGCATATTTATAATCAGGCTTTCTGTTCATTCTTATATTCTGCTCACCACCATTAATTATTATGCCAAGTAAATTTTAGCACATTCTTAGCAAAACCAGTATCAGATGAAGCCAAGAATAATATGACAATTCTACATTTTGCATGATTTTTAATTATGTAAGTTGAATATTTCACTTAAAAAAGTAAACTCTTGCAGATAGTCTTTAATCACAAGTTTTCGCTGGTGACCACATTGTAGCTAATAAATTCATTTTCACTACTCTTCATGAAAATTGCCCAGGAAACTTGATTTATATTTGTAATTTCAAATACAGACCAGGAAATAATAACTGCTTGCATTAGGACATATGGATTATATTCTCTTCCTAGGGCTTGAATAGCTAAATTCTAAAAGCTAGGTAGCTTCAAACACCAGAAATGTATATTCCCAATGTGCTGAGAGCTAGAATCATGAAATAAAGGTGCAAGCAGTCAGAACCAAGGCCAATCCGAAACCTGAAGGGTTGGATCTCTTGTCTGCCATCTTTTCTTTCTTTGGTGTACCCTGTTTGCTGGATGAATCATTCGTGTGCTCAGGTTTGATGAAACCTCATTCAAGTCCTGGCCTCCATCAGCACCTGGCTGTCTTTCTGTGTGGGTCTCCGTCTTTGTTCATAAGATCACTGATCATATCTGGTTAACCATACCCTAAACCTCTTCTCCATAACCTTATTTTAACTATCTCCACAAACACCCTATTTGCAACTCACATACACTGGTACTAGGGGACAGTGCTTTGGAGTATATATTTTGGAATGAATAAATTAGCCTATAAAATACCATTGCATTTGACAGAACTTAATGACTGGTGATAAACTTGGGAATTACTTGCTTAAGAGAAGAGTGCTTTCATCTTCAAAAAATCACTTGCATCTTTCACTATCAACAGATCTCTGTGGTAGGTGTTAACTATTGGAAAGTAAGTGTTTTACTGATGAAGAAACAGTAATATTTTTGCAGAATAAATAAATAAATGTCAATCTTTTCCTCTGAACACCCTGGATCCGTAACCTTTATTTCAGAGTCTCTCCTTCTTATAGGAGGCAATCATTCGTGTGGTATCACTGATGCCTGCCCATCATTTTGGAGTTCACATGCTTTAAGGCTGTTATGGCCTTGGCACTCATAGATAAGGAATGAGGAAAGTAACAGTCTATGGTTTCAGATTAGTTTACAATCCCTGTGACTTTCATGTTGTTGGCCAGCATTGGCATTGGATTGCTCATATCCTAGCAGTTGCTGAAAGGAAAGTAGGTTGGACATTTCTGTAGAGGGCACCTGGCATAGAACAGAGAGATGCTTCCCAGCAAAACTGGGAGAGCTCAGTGGGTACACTGTGTAGCACTGGGTCTTGCTAAGTATGTGTGTCAGCTACGAAGGATCATTCATAGTTGAACCTTCATTCTTAGGGAAGACTTAGAGCCAGATGGCCAGTGAGTGACACAGGAAATAGTGACTATAGAAACCGACACATAGATGTTATTCTCGCCATGACCTTAGTATTGTTATGTAGCAGTGTATAACTACATCACTTCCTCATCAACTTTTGAGTATCCTCTCTAGCCATTCATCCATATAAATGAGCTACTTTTTTCTACTTAATCTCTCCTTTTTCTGGTATTGGTGTATTATTGAATACAAATGGCAGAAGCCCTAAGTAAAGTTCATAGTTAATTGTAAAGCCCTGCTAATCCAGGCTTAGGAGTTGTTAGCAATTTTTTTCTGTCTCATCTTACAACTCAGATCATCTCCCTTGAGAATAGAGACATCCTAGTTGTTTAGAATATATATTTACATTTAAATCCTATGCATGATGCCCTTATAAATTATAGGGCTAGAGACATCACCATAAAAAATTCAGACGATGATTCATAATGTTGATGAGGTTTCATTGGCTTAGAGAATGTTTTCCCATTGCAAATACATAATAATTTATTTCATAACTTTTTACCCTGTAGGATTGGCCCTATTATCTGCAGATTTTGTTACTGAACTTTTCTGAGGCTTAAAAAAATGTTGATTCAAAAATTTCGTTTCTGTCCAGGTATACACATCAATAGAAAGATATATGTCTTTAAAGGTAGAGGTACACTAAGGTTCTTCTTGATTTATCATTTAAACAGAGGTATAATTTTGTTCTGAAATTATTGTCAGTCTCAAAAGCTATTGATCGTTTCTTGTAATAAAACCAACAAATTGTGGTTAGGCAGATTACTCATACTTCTTTTGCAGGAAGAAAAAGAAAAAAAAACTTACTCATATATTCTTGTTTTAAAGAGGAGACTTTAAGTAATATTCCCAGTGCAACTGAGAAATTATATTCTTGCCATGATTTCAAAGACATCATTTTCTCTTAACATCTGATTTCAATTTAGGATACCATTATCTAATGATTAATGGCCAGATTTAAAGATAATCTCAGAAACAAAGATTGAACACTTTTCCCTAATATTCTTCTATCTGTCTCTCTTTCTCTCTCTTTTTTCTGTTACATTTTGTTAAGCTTTTTGATTGCTTACTTGGCCTTTGCACAAAATTACTTGTCCTTAGTGTATGCCTGTAAAGATAGAATTACTCATTGGTGTTCAGTTCATCTTGATTTCCTAGGAGGAGGATGAAAACCCAGTTCATAGATGTTGCATTTCTGTACATGAGAATTATTTTCTCTCTTTCTCCAAAAAGTTTGTTCTTGCTTCACTTTTGAATATAAGGGGAGTCAAGCTACTTCTCTCTTCATGAAACCTTACACTCTAAAATGTGACTTTGTACACAAGGAGTCAAAAACCAGATCTGCCATGATGTCATGAAATGTCACAAAGACCAGTGAATGTATTGGATTCTGTTCGTGGAGTTGGAGGCCTTACAAAGATTTGTCATAGACCAAGACATTCAGCCCACCATAGAGTAAGACAGCTCTTTTCTTATAAAAGGAAAGAGCTAAGGGGAGAAAGGAATCAATATGGAGACTCAATAAGACTATTTTAGGCTAGGTCTGGGGCTTCTGCTTCTGTTCCTGAATGCCTGAAGCAGGAGGATTGTCATGAGTGTGAGACCAACAGGAGCTCTGTAGAATGTGTCCCTGGCTAGCCAAGACTACAGAGTGATATATTCTGTCAGGAAAACAAAACTAAAAGAAATCGACAAAAAAAGACAAAGACTATTTCCCCAACTATTTCTCAACTGCAAAATCTGATTATGAAATTTGAGTTGAAACAGAATGGAAAAAATTACTCCAGAGACATTAAAACAAAGAGTTCCTCCATTCTTGTTGAACATATGACCCACCACTTCCTCTTGATACAGTTGACAGTCTCTGGAACCCAGTGTTCACGTGTCACAGGACGATTAGAGTCTCAAATTCTCTGCACTTCAGGGCTGCATTGTTGTTCCTACTGATGAGTCAATGTGATGTGCTTAACTAATGATTTTTTTTCTAAAATAAGGCATTTATAAAATAGGCATAAATAAATAAAACACTGATGGCTCCAACCCTTGATTATGGAAGAAATATACTCACTTATTTTAGATAATTAAGCCAATGTAAGATAAGAAAAACAAGAAAGAATTGAAAAAATACCCTCTGTTTATTAGAATTCTCTCATTTTATCCCACTGAAGAATTAATGTTCTAAAGCACGTTTTATTTTTGTATGTATACATCCAGAACCAGCATTCACTTCTTTAAGGTGACAATAAAAACACTGAAAGAAAAAAAAATCAAGACTTTTTAATGAGTATTTTTAATGAGACATTTGACCATTTATATAAGATGGTTGTTTTCCTTTTTGTGCCTCTATTTGAGCTCTTTGATGCCTGCAAAGGCCAAGGTGACATGTTTATGTCTGTGACCCACGTCCAGCCTTTGGAAGCACTCCCCTCTCCTCTCCCCCATCATGTCTGGAATACCTTTGTCCTGTTCAGTTCACACCCATCAAATTTGGCTTCAAATTTCCATCCGGTTAAACCCAAACCAGATGGGAAATAGTTCACCCAAACAATTTTGAAACACAGTGACCTTGTCCACATCTTTAAAAAGTAGTTTATTAACCTAATCTTCATTCTTATTTTCCAAAGTTATGTCAAAGACCATTCCACAACCTTTCTAAGGTCACTTGTAGTCAGATCTATAAAGTAGTTTTCTTCCTCTCCCTTTCCCCCCCTCTCTCTCCTGTTCTCTCTCCTCTCTTCTCCTCTCCTCTCCTCTCCACTCCCTCTCTCACTCTCTTTTCCCTAACCCTCCTTCACTTCCTTTGAAGTCATCCAGCACCTCTTTGAGGATATCCAGCTGGAATGTGCCTGCTCTCTGCATGCATTCTTCCTCCATGAAGCAAGCCAGGGCTTACTTGGAGTTAGCTCTATGCAGTGAGCTCCTTCTGGTTCCTCAGGATTCATCCTCTTCCATTATAATCCTGGAATTCAATCTCTTCTGCCTGTTACAATCTTTCTATGGTCTGCTTCCTCACTGGTGTGTTCACTGCACGGGGTTGCCCACAGGAATGTGCTTCTTTATTTTATCCTTGCTTTCTGACTGGTGTCAACTAGAAGGAAGTCATGTCTGCCAAATGAAAATGGAGCTTACATAGATATTTTTAATGACAATGCTATGTTTATCCATAGCTATATGTGCAACTGAATATTGAGAACAATATTAGGATAAAGTTCTAGGGAACAAATGTTGACTGGCAGCCAGCTCTAAGGAGCAAAGCCCTTTGTGTATCTGCTGGGTATGGTTTTATCTCATGGAACACCTAAGTCTATGACTATGATCAGAGAAGTGTGCCTTCGAAAATAATAGTAATGCGATTTTTAACTGAAATGCACTGCTCTTACCATAGAGAGATGGAATCTTTCCTATATGGAGTCAACTATAACCACTGTCTATAGACTGCTGCTTTCCCCCACTCTGTCTTGTGTTTATAGGGTTCACTGCTTCAGTCTTATTGTTCCATCCCCTCCTGCTTCTGTCTTTTCTTCCAGCTTCTGTTCCTGCTTCATAATTCAGCTGGGACATTCTTTTTAAGGGGACATGCAAAATAAGTATTTTGGGCTAGTGAGCCATGTTGTCTCTGCCACATCTACTTAGCTCTGAGCTGCAACATGAGACCAGGTCACTAGCATACAACCAGACAAAGACCATAGACAAAGGAATGCTTAGAAGAAAACTTTATTATCCAAACTCACTTCTAGCCCATTGGACAATTTGCCAACCCCTGTTTTAAAACCCAGTCTCATAACATGTGAGGTTCCTGTGGGAGGCTCTGCTCTGTATCTGTCTTTTGTTTGATAAAATCTGAACTCCTTCCTATCATGGCAAAGACTGACCTCTGATATCATCTCTCACTGGGACTCTCTTCCCTGTTTCCCTAACTCTTAAGTACCTCGGCCCCCTGGCTATGGCTCTCTCCCTCCACATGGCCATTCTCTCCATGTAAACCCTAATTCACTCCTCCTAGCCCTGGCTGGATGCCTTTCTTGGTTAATTTTGTTTGTAATCAGTCGAGGTTAGGTTCAAATTTATCTTTGCATAGGAACTTGTCTGACCACTCCATAAAATTTATTGCTCTCCTATTCCCATCACTCCTTATCCATTTTAGAGATTTACTTTCTTCAAAGCCCTTCCAGATTTGTAATCACCATATTGGTTTATATGTGTAGGGTTGAACTTTGCCCTTCTAGATCACCAATATCTGCAAAGTGCTTGAAGCATAATTAATTTTCAATTGATTGTTCCTGAAGAAATAAATGAGCATAATATGTTTAGCATTAGTACAGAGCATCAGTACTAAGTAATAATAGAAAAAGATGACCAATCCATTTAAAACAGAGTTAAAAATAGGATATAGAGCTTCTTGTATCTTACTTTTGGCATCGAGTGCTAATAGAAGGAGATGGTCTGTTTGTTTTACAGAGCTTCCTGTCCTCTTTCATTCACACATAGAACAAAATTGAGTCTGTTACGCTTTAAAAGGACACTGAGAGTTTAGAATTGTCCAAGAAAGAATAATCAGGATTGGGAAATAGCATCAGATCACCATTGGGGGGAATACTTCATATAATGCATGTTTGTTCAGCCCAGGGAAGTGTCACAATACTGGTACCTTAATGTTGACATACCAACCTTACCATATGCTCTGAACTTGGATATCTAAACACCAATAAACTTATGTGAAGGAGCTATCAGAATAAATACCAATGAGTAGCGTTGAATATACCACTGTGTATTTAATAAAATGGCTAAGATCATTAATCTTTCAAAAAGTGTATCATCTTGGTTAAGAGTAACTAGTTTCAGGAATGAAGAACAGCTAGAACTCTCATTTTACAGCTGAGGATAGAATATTGATATGTTTTGTGACTCAACTATTCCATTTTTAGATCTATGCCAACAGAAAGGCAAGCATATATATCCTTAGTTCATGACAGTAGCATTCAAAATAGCACAAACCAGAGAAACTGAAGGTCAATAGCAATGAATGCATTCAGTGGGGTTATGGAAACAATGAGAACGTAAAACAATTGTCATGTCACAAAATTCACAAAAACCTAAGTGCACACATGAGAAACCACACACTGATGAGCTTAGCCAAGAACTAATTCATGCCAAGCCAAATATTACATCTCCTAGAAGCCTGGTATGATTGGGGAGGAAGGTTTATACACTGAAGATATTCTGTTCCTTTTTTTTTTTTTTTTTTTTTTTTTTTGGTATTGGGCAGGTTGCATAGGCTTATTCAATTACCCATACGCTGGTGTGATCTTTTTCTATCAAAGGTATGCATTAATAAAATGTCAAGTAAGCAGTTACTTAAATGTTTTCCTAGCCATTTTAAACAAAATCTACTTAGCTTTCTCTGGTTTATCTCCTAAAACTCCTTCATGAACCCCTGCTACACCAGACACACAGTGAACACAGGTGTCCAGCACTTTGAGGGTCAAGAAGCTACTTGAACCTTAAGAACAACTTGGGATAGAATGATTGCAGTGGAGTCTGTGGATCAGCAGTGACCAGGATACAATTTCCCAGTACCCACGGAAAGCCAGAGGCACAAAGAGGCATATGCATCTGGAATTCGTTTGCAGTAGCTTGAGGCCCTAGTGTGCCCATTCTCTCTGTCTGCCTCTCTTCTATCTCTCTCTGCTTGCAAATAAATTTAAAAAAAGAAAAGAAAAGAAAGATTTTAAGGTATCCTGCACAAATTACACTCAAACTGTTACATGCCTTTTTATTTTCAACATAAAACTTCAACCTGAGAAAATGCCTTTTATGTGATTGCATTGTGGGTTGTATCCTGAGCAGGTTTATTATAAACTCTGCTTGCCTGGCAGAGAGGGCCCCTGGCACACTTGGCATCCAGAGCCTCCTCCCTTACTCTGTGCCATGTCTGGTAACTAATTGGCCAAGACTGCATGGGATCCTGTTTAACAAAACATGTGATGTCTCCTTCAGTTGATCTGTGCTTCTCAGGGCTCTCAGAGTGTGTGAGGTTTTCATTAGTTTCAGAGCACACTGAGTTAATTATATCAGGCCAACGTTTGTTTTCAGGTTGAATAGTGGACCTGAGGAAGGAGTCAACACAGATGCTGGAAGGGGAGGAAGGCAGTTTGTTAATTTGGCCGGCTTTGAGCAGTATCCTGAGAACTTGAAAGTTAACTGTGGCCTTTCTTGAGGCAGAAAGTTGATGACCTGGGAGTGACTTAGTAGATCCAGGTGGCCTTTGGAAGAAATAAAACAGGACCTCACCCCTGGCTGGAATGAGTAATTTGTGGTAAAACTTGAAGAGCCCATGACAGTATGTTGACAGCATTCCTTCTTGAAAGGTCAGGACAAAAATGAGAGCTAAGTATGCTGGTTGGATTCTGCTATAACTCTGTGGTCAGCTCACTTTGTCAGGAGGGAGCGTGGGCCACAGGCAAGGAAAATATCAGCTGAGGATCACAGTGGAGTTCACAGTCCACATTACAGTCAAAGGGAGAAAGAAAGGGTGCCATTTCTCCTCAAGTTTCCATAGTCGGTTGCTGGGCTACAGCCAATCAGAGAGGGCATGAGCTTTCCCAGCTGCCTCTGCATTCATCAATGGCATTTTTGTGCCCAACAGAAATAGGAGCCGTCCTGCCTCATGAAACTCATGAGTGTTTTTGAGCCATTGTTTGGTCGCTGCTCCATAGGCAGTGATGTATAGGGGAAGAATATAGGGGTCTACAGAATCATTTCAGGTTAGGGGGGCTGCTTCCTCTGGAAGCTTGGTAACTAGCAAGAATGAGCTCGGGAGTTCTATCTTATCCACAGAATCTCCATGGTCTTTGATTTTTACTTATAGAATTTGATGTATCATGCACCGGTGTTAAGGAATAGTAATTATATCAACTTTATTTCTTTTACCAAGGACAGTTGTTGTTGAAATGTTTTTTTTCCTCACATGAATGCAGTATAATTTAGGTATAGAATATAGATATAAATGCAGTTGGAGACATAGCTATGACTATATATACAGGGCATGAATTATAAAAATACTCACATTATGAAAGCTTCCATAGAAAATGGTGATGTAGTCAGGTTGGGGAATTCTGATTTTTTTTCCTCTTGAGGGTCTTGCTATAGCCCAGGCTTACCTGGACTTGACTATGTAGTCTCAGGGTGGCCTTGAACTCACAGTGATCCTCTTATCTCTGCTTTGCAAGAACTTGGATTAAGTGTCAATGTGGGCCACCTTCCCTGGCTTCTGATGATTTGGATAGAAGGATTGCCCCTCTATTTCACTCTTAAAAATGATTCTAAAAGTCTAAGAATCAGAGAAAAAAGAATTCCACCTATATGAAATGGTGATAGTGATTTGGAATGTAAACTTCATAAAGGCAGATGTTATAACATCCTTAGGGTTCCTGGTTCCTCCCTGAGTTAGTGGGCAAATAGTTGATGAATGAATACATGAAAGACAGAACAAATGGTGTCAAACTTCATGTAGTATCAGCAACAGGAGGCGCTTTTTAAAACTTTGTTGATAGCTTCCATAATCATAGATCATAAACCATTATGATCCCCTCCCCACCCTCCCCAATATCTCTTCCTCCTCTCAATTAGTCTCTGTTTTCTTTCAATGTCATCATCTTTTCCTCCCATTATGTGTAGGTATAATTCGGCACAGAGAAATCATGAATATCAAGGCCCTTTTGTGTCTGGAAGTTTGCATTGTAAGCAGTCCTCCCCTTCCTTTGGCTCTTACAATCTTTCCTCCACCTCTTCCACAATAGACCCTGAGCCTCGGGAAGTGTGACAGAGATGTCCCAGGGCTGAACACTCCACTGTCATTTCTTCTCAGCACTGTGGTGTCTTTTGAGTCATCCCAGTGGTCACCGCCATCTGAAGAGAGAAGCTTCTCTAGACGAGAGTGAGAGTAACATTACCATATGGTTTTGCTCATTTAAAAACACAAAGTGCTTGTGTGGGCATTTAGCCAGAAAACTTTTTAAAACTGTTTTCCCATTGTAAACAGATATTGCCTATCTCACTTTCTACCTTGAGGGGGAAGGCGTGGCAAATCGTGCATCCCCTGTCCTCTAGGTGCCCACAGGTGTCCCCATACACTCATGCAGGATGAGAGGCAAGCTTGCTTCTCCCTCGCTCTGGTGGCTTCAGTTCTGCTGGGAGAGAATAAGACTATTTTGGAGCACGGATGTTTCCAGCTGACAGCCCTATCAGCAACTGCAGCTTTTTAAGACCCACCAAGACAAAAACAAAACAAAACAAAAAACCAACAAATATTGGAGATGAATCTAAGACAGATGATTTTGTTTATCTCCAGTGAAAAAGACAAGCAATGAGACCCCTGGGAGCTCTGAAATGAGAAACTTCTGAAGCTAATTGAGATATGATTAAAAAGATTGCTCGCATATTGCCAGCAGTCATTGGGTTTAGACATTAGGCTCCCCAGTGCTGGAGCAATCAAACTGGTTATTACAGCTTTAGCAAGCAGCAGACTCTCTTCTAGTATATATATTTTCTGTAAAACGATAACTTATTAAGGACGTAAGTAGAGATTCTCAAGCAAATTCAATAAATATGTTTTAAGAAATGGCTCTCTTTGGTATCATTTATCATAGACTCAGTTGTGTCATTTGAATTCTGTTTCTACAGCCGCGTTGTATAATATATATGTGATGCAAAATACATGTGTATTTTTTAAATCTTCTTATCAACACTGTAAAAAAGTGCAAAGTAAACAATGCCTTTAGACATATTTTGATTAATCCAGAAGTTTGAAACTAGTATTCCACATGTAGTCTATATAAAATGTACTGAGCATTTTTACTTTGTTTCTTCAATACAAGGCTTAGAAAACCAAGGTGTACTTTATTCTTAAAATCTCAATTTTGTCCATCAGTATCATGCTTATCAACTACATCGTGCAACCATAAAATGTATATGCCATATTTTGAAGAGCAGGCCTCAGTTTATCCTTTTCATGGGCTATCTTTAGACAAATTTTGAAGGCTTCATAATTTCAGTGATGTTACATGAAAATTCCTGGGCTGGCTCACATAAGAAAATTCTCTTTCTGTCAATGAAAACTTTTTAAATATGAAAGAATGGTCTGACCATAATGAGTGTGTCACATTTGCCCTGAAAACCATTAATAATGTGTATTATTTATTTTAGATAAATGTATTTTAATTAAATTTCATCATATCAATGATGTAGCTTTTATATACTTTGCAGTGCAAGACAGTATGTATATAGAAAACTTCCCATTGATAGAAAACAGAACTACTATCCACAAGATTATTGTCTTTTGTTAAAATGCCGCTGTGCATTAGGAAGACCACATTCAATCTGATACTTTCATTATGAAATTGCTGTCCATGAAAAAAATCTTTTGATTTTCTCATGCATTTATAGTATGATATACATTGTTTTTTCTATCTAGTTCAGTATTTATATAAGAAAACTCCATTCTGATGGAAATATATTATCAAACTTACACAAAGACATTGTTTCCTAGTTTAATTGTTATCTCCAACTTCCATAAGTTAGAGTTGTTTTCATGCTGTATTCAATGAACTAATCTTGCAGCATTGAAGAACTTGAACTACATATGGGAGAGAGAGGGAGTAGCCATTTACCACTAGTGACTCATAACTGCCATCCACAGACATGTCAGCTGCATAGAAAATAATTCTTATCATCATTTCTAATTATTCTCTCACTCCTAATCTTCTGTGTCTGCTGTCTTTTCTTCTCTTGTGAGTTCTACAAATCTCGTACAGCAATTAGAAGGTATTTGCTGTTTAAACCTAGTAAGCAGTAGAAGAATCCATATCATATGAACAATTGGGCATCTAAATTTGAAATCAATATAAACAGATAAAAGCTATATTGTATTTGGTATTTATATTGAGTAAAAATGTCCCGTGAAGAAAAATGTCTTAGTTTTACTGAAAGAGTCCATTTGAAAGGGGAGGAAAGATTAGATGTCATTTCATAGTACCATTTTATACAGGCCTTCTAATATCCAGGATTTTCTGTTCCCAGAGTACCTATAAGACACTGGACCAGATGGGAGTAATGGTAGCAGCACTTCAGGGGTGATGGGCTGATGTAGAAACTCAGTGTATATTGGCAAAAAATAAGATTAGAAAATGAGAGCAGAAAGAAGAAAGAAAGAAAGAGAGAGAGAAAGAAAAGAAAAGAAAAGAAAAGAAAAGAAAAGAAAAGAAAAGAGAGAAAATGAAAGCAGATGATGGGGAGGCTTGTCCTTTGTCCTTAGAGGGTGGTGAAATGGCAGACAGACATTTTTCTTGATTCTCCTTTTAGGTCAATTTTTGACACTTCAGCCATGATCTGTAATATTAAGATATCACTCCCCATAGTTTACTAACTTTTCGCTTGCATTCATATCTTACCAGTTTAAAGAGTTGTTTCTAAGCCCTTTTATTTTTTCTTCTACAGACAGGAAGCAACAGAATTCTTCAGTTTAGATTGAAAAAATGAATGTTGTTTTACTAAATATCAAAGTGTCCTGAAGGCGTGGAATCTCATCCATAAACCAGACTATATTAAACATGAATGAACCATAAGAGCTCTTCACAGCTCAGATTTGGAGTCAGTAAAATTGCTTTGAATTTGCACTACTTGTGTTGATAATTAAAACATGTTCACAGGATCTCACAAGTGGGAACAATTATGGAGTTATTGTTTCACAATGAAGCCAGCATATCACGAACACAATCGTTGTATAAGTAATAGACTCACAGTAGAACAGGGCAATGTGCATGGCAGATGGGGTTTGTTCCTACTCTTATTTGGGTGAGTAATATTTAAACCTGTTTCCAGCCTTTTGAGGAACTGGAATTCTACTCCCTCTCTGCTCTGCTTTAAAATTTGAAAATGTTTAAATTGGAAATGATATTTTCATCTTTTGAAACCAAAATGGAATTTCAGTTTATATTTTAAATACCTTATTTAAATGATTTCAAGTTAGATTATACCTCTGAAAAATCAACAAATTTTTAGATGACTGCAAATGTAAAAACAATGAGCAAAAGAATGTGTTTACAAATAAACACATTTAAATTAGCTGCAGTATAATTAGCATTAAGAAATAGCCAATTGCCTGCTTGCTGAAATCCAAAATGTTTCCATATCTTATTCTGCTCCTTGAACTTTTACTAAGAAAAATGGGAAGTTAATTTTTAATACTTAGTAATACATTATAAACCACTTGAAATGTAGTACATAATTAATAAAAGCGAAATTACATTAATCCAAATATATGTCATCATACCCCCCAATATAGTTAGTGTAAAGAATTAAATTCAAGATTTAAGGATAAATTCCAATATTAAAATAGAGTCTGTTATTATTGACATGCTTTGTTAATATATGTATTTTTATTACTAGCAGATCACAGAGGTCATGATTATTTTTGTCTTAATAAAAATAATTGTGCTTCACCCCCCACAAAAGAGACTATCTGAGGGATAATGAGTATAACCTTTTGAAAAAATAAAATGAAACAAATAACTGTGCTTATATGTTTTCTAACATAAAGTAAACATGAAAGAGCTGATCACAGTAACTTGAAGAAAAACTGAAACACTCACTTCATACTATTTGCATGGTTTCTGCAGCCGGCGAGTGTTCCATGGTTTAATGTGTTTTAATATGACAAATTCCAAGGATGGACAGTGAATGATGAATAACAAACAAATCACAGTCTGTCCCGTTTTATCAGATTGGTCATGAAACTAATTCAAGTGAGAAGTGAGATGCATTTCTACATTGCTATTCCTCTTCCAAGTTCAAGATGTACTTAACTTTTAAAAACTGTCTAAGAATCCCAGAAGTTACCCTGAGTATCATGGCACACTACTCCACATTCTTTGGGGCATCCTGCTGCTTACGCCGATTGATAGGCAGACACATTCAGGTGAGGTAATCTGTTACCTGTGGTATATGAATTTCAAGCATCTTCGGCATTTTGCTTTTAATAATGGTGACAACTATAAACTCTCAACCAACCCAAGATTACCTCCCAATGGATAAGAAAATTGAAGTCTCTGTATTCTTAAATGCATTTAAATGAAGAGTAGCCAAGTTCTTGTCTTACTCATTGGAGAGGCAACTTTTGGAATTAGATGAGTTAATCATCTCACGATGCACAAAAGGCATGTTCCGTATTATGGGAAGGTCTTCAAGGGGTTCAGGGCAGAGAGCCTATGTCAGTGAATGTAACCAAACTGCTGAGAGGTTGAAGCTCCCTTGAAAGCAGAGATAAAAGTGAGGAATTTCAAAATAGCTATGTATGAAAACTTTAAAACTGTGGGAATTTTTTTGCAGCAATTTGTAATCTCCTAAATATGTGTGACATCCATGAACTGTGAGTAATAGGCCTGCTATTATTTCTCTTTGCCATATACGTACATCTATTTTTAATACATTCCAATATAATTTTCTGCTCAACATAATGCATGCCGCTGCTGTTTAATGATAGCAATGAATAGAATATTGATTAGAAAATAGTCTGAGTAACAGGCAATTTATAAATAGGAGGAGATGTGACAATTTGCACCCTCAGGTTTCTGTAACTACAGATGTCTCCATTGCAATAAAATATATCAAGCACAATCAAGAATGTAACAAATGAGTTAAAGTTTTAATTAAAATAGCTGATGATTATAATAAATATCATCTTATGGTAGAGTTGCTGATGCATATATCCATTGAAAGAAAAGATATTACCTCCCTAGAGAGAAATAGGGGACACTGACTAGCGAGGCCAGAAGTTTAAATGTACTTTTTAATTTGTTTCTTGTATAGAACTACAGGTAAAAGGGAAATGAAGTTCACAAAGAATACCTTGAAGATTCGTGTTTATTCTAATATATATTTTAATGTATTTGGTAATGCAAAATAACTTTTTTTTTCTGTTAACTGAGAACAGAAAAGCACATAATTTATTTTTAAGATTTAAATAGTTTTTTGTGAAGGCAATGATAAACTGGTGAAGATAAAAGATGAACATATCTTTTATTATTTTTCACAAAGCCATCAATGAACAGACTCTGTGTGTGCCTGACTTTGGATCCCCTTGACAATGGAGACGTGCCTTCCTTTCCCTCTGCTCTTAACTGGTCATGTGTGCAGCAGACACACTTCATGTTATGCTGTGGTCTTGCACTGTGCTCAACCATGTATGTTGAATGAACATTTTCAGAAGCTACAGTTTGGATTTTGTTCAAGACAGAACACCAAAGTACTCCTTCATGGGCTTTAGAGTGGCCTTTGGGTACCTTTAACACTAAAGTCATATTGTTCATGAGACTTTCCTGAAAGTACTGAGGATCTTACCTACATCTATGACAAGGTTTCTAATCACCTAAAGTACACAGGGAGAGCTCCAATTCACAGAGACATTGACTAATAACCACAGCTTCACATTTCTTTAAACAGAATTCTTGGAGAACTTCACAAAAGATGTACAACAAAGATGGCCAATTTTTAGCTGTCATTTACATATTTCTAAATAAAAGAAAATTAAATGTTTTATATATCTTTACCACATCTTAATATATTGAGCAATTCAAGATGATTATTTTTAAGATGTTAAATAGTGAATAACATTTTCTAGGGAAAATGTTCCTGAAAATTGGGAGACATTCTATTTCTGGAGAAGTATTTCTAGTTCATGCAAATGTCAATTGTGTGACTATAGACTGTAGAAAATGGCATTGGCATGTCCTTATACATCCGAGTTTCCACTCAGAGCATTTGATAAGACAGCAGTTCTGACTTCTTCATTCTCAGAGTCGTTTGTCTCAAAGTTACATAGTTGTGTAATCTTAGAATTTATCTGACCTGAGAAAACTCACCCTCCCTTCTCTTCAGAGTAAAGATGACCACACTTTAGGACAGATGATTGTCCTCCTTTCTAACTAAAAAACAACTAACTGCTCTATTTGATAGCTGTCATTTCCTCATATTTGTCCTGTGCGAATACCAGCACAATGTAAACTAAGGAAAATACCATAGCGATGGTTTCTGTAATTGAGCTCAATCCCTACTCAACAGTGCTCTTTGAATCAATCTTCAAAGACTGATGTCTGTCTAATGAACAGTGTGTCATTATTATTATCAGCACCATCATAATTAGATTTTCCACATATTAATTATCTACCTAGGATGAGTTGAAAATCCTTGATTTATGTCTTATAGTAAACAGAAGGTTTTTTCAGAAGAATATCTCCTGAGGTTAAGCAGCTGACTGACTCATCCAACTTCTCAGTGGCCAGAAACAAGGATTTGTATAATTCCATGAAAGTCGCCTTTCCCTCCTACAATAGTTTCTCGTGGATTCTAAGAGTACTGAGGAGAAAGCTTTTCATAGGACTTATAAAGCACACATGAAATCCACACACAAGTCACTTGACATGTTCACTCTAAAACAAAAACAGAGAAGCTGTCAGCATTTTTTTCATCCCATGGGCACTTGTTGGGGTTAAACATTGTTATAGCCAACACTTCTCAACACAGACACATGATTCTCAAACATGGAGTTGTGGAAATTCACAGAAGAGGACGTAAGGCATCTGTCCATCAGGGTGAATCAGATCAGAATTGAACCTGTGTACTGGGGAATTTGAAAAAATGAAAATTTGAAATCTAGCCAGTGGGGTACATCGAATCAGAGAATTTGCTCATTTCACTTATTATCTTCACTTTGAGGTTGGCAGTTTTAGGCATTTTCTAGCTCATACACAGCCTGCCTTTGCTTAAGTGTGTCCTCCAAAACAATCCTCTATGTTGAGATTGTAAATCCTTCAAGTGTATGGAACAGTGGTGAATTGTGGTGAAGATACAATGACAGTGTGGCCACTTGCTAGTCTGTAGCTCAAAGATGAATTGGCTCCAGGAAACTACTGTTGGAAATTCCCTGTAGATATAGTTCACTGGTGAGCTTTCTCTTCAATAAGCATGACATATGGCTTCCCTAAGGTGCCCATGTGAATTACCCTACAATTATATAAAAGGAAGTGATTTTTTTTAAATCAAAGCAGATGGGAAATAATGTGTGTGCTATAAGTAATAAATTGACATAAAATAAAACTTTTCATTCCTAATTCATCAATAAATACTTAGTGGGTTTTTTTTTTTGGTAGGGTTTCAATCTACCCCAGGCTGACCTGGAGTTCACTGTAGTCTCAGGGTGGCCTTGAACTCATGGTGATCCTCCTATCTCTGCCTCCTGAGTACTGGGACTAAAGCTGTGCGCCACCACACCCAGCTTACTTAGTGTTTTTGTTAGTCCTGACAAAATTGTAAGTTCAGGGAACCTAGGACTGTTTGGTGTCCTCAGATAACTTCTGTGTTTATGGAGTGACAATCCAGTGGTGATCTGAGAAGTAGTCAGACAGTAAAGTAAATAAATAAATAAAAGAGGAACCTTAGAATGTGATGATATGTGTTAGAAAGAAAATGTTCAATGAAAGAATGGAATAATGCATGTTTCTAAATGGATTTGTTTCATCCAGGTTAGTCAGGAAGTCTATTAAAATTAAGTTAACTAAGAGAGTTAGATTCTGTCATTACCTTTGATGAGTTAATTTCACTATCCTTTTAAATTGCAAATTGCCTCAATCATTGAACGATTGTGTCCAATAATCAATAAAACCATTTTAAAATACTTTCAAAATCATAACCTGTAGAGCATGCCATAGCAATGGGCATTGACTTACACTGTCATGATCTGATTTTAATTGCATCTATAATTCACTTTTGATGTCCACCTTGCATAAAATGTGCTTGGCAAACCTTGTGCAAGAGAAAGATGTTATATTAGAGTATGTTAAAGGACAGCCCCCAAAGTATGCATGTGATGGAACAAAATTATTTACTATATAAACACTTTAAATGTCAGACTCTAATTCAGTGGACAGTGTTTTTTGAAACTTTGCATAGCAATTAAGGATAAAGACTGAAAAAAATAAAGTCAAGGTCAAGTGGCTGCATTCTGTAATCAGTCAGCCAGAGTTAAGGTGGCTCTTTGCTAGGAGGAATTCAAAACATGAACAGAATGATAAGTGGGGCTGAAACTGATAAAGACTTTCACGTTGCATTGCTTTGTTGTACAAAGACTGTGTCACTGTTAGTGAATAATACGCATCCTTTGTGAGAAAAAAAAAAAGCTGTTCTGATCATCAGAACTTTAAGTAAAAAGCAAGAGACTGTTCCAGTAGTAAGGCACATCAGGGAAATTTACAACAAATTACAAAGACCAAAAATCTAAAATGATCTAAAAAATGCATACAGTTGTAGAAAAACAAGAGCTAACATACAACTCAAACGTTTGCAATCTTGATTACAAGTTAGGCCATTTTGGCAAATTTTGAGGCTTCAAAATTTATTTATGTAGAAAAATATACTTTATTTCTTTTTATTATTTGGTTTGTGTGTGTGTGTGTCTGAGTATAAGTGCAGGTGCATGTATGTCACATCATGCCTGTGAAAG
Source organism: Zapus hudsonius (assembly GCA_004024765.1). Classification (NCBI taxonomy): domain Eukaryota; kingdom Metazoa; phylum Chordata; class Mammalia; order Rodentia; family Dipodidae; genus Zapus; species Zapus hudsonius. The sequence goes on from PVHP010001618.1 coordinate 42,198, forward strand.
TCACAGGATAGCGAGTGGCTCTGTCCATGTTTTCCACCTCTTTTTGAAGAAGGATCTCTCTTTGTTTGCCTTTCCTTTGGTTGGCTTTGGGAAATTCTTTCCCTATCTCGCTTCTCTCAGTAGGTACATTGGTATTAGAAAGGACCACCAAGAGCTTCCAGATTTTATTTGAGGTCTGCAGAACTTAAGTCAGAAACAGAGTTGCAGGCAAGCACTGTATCCAAGATCACCTTCCAAGTACACGAAACTATCTTTTTACTAGAGAAAATTGTAACTGTCATATAGACAAAGCAATTAGTTACTGTTTACTTTGTTTCATGTTCAGAATTAGACAGAATGTAATGTTGATTTTATAATTATTGAAGAAACCAACTAGCTAATATACATCATGTATCACAAAATTGTTTTATTTTTTCTGTTTTATGTGGAATTGGATAGGATACATTGATCTTTCATCATTTCCCACATCTCCTCCCCCTCAAGACATGAAGCCATTAGAGCATGTTACTTGATTCTTGGAGAAGTCTGCCTACTTTCATTTCACATATTTTTTATTGTAGTTACTTATCTTGCAAACCATAGAGTCTGTGAAATCCCTTAGAATTCTGAGAGGCTAGAATGTACTCCTCTCTAGGGGTTAATTTATGCTGCATTAATCTCTACTCTTCACTGCATTATCTCTGTGCCTATTCTGTTCTGTAGAAACAACATAATTAGTGGATCAAAGAAAGAAAACCAAATCAGTAGTTTTTTCTTTATTTTATTTTTATTTATTTGCAAGTAGAGAGAGACAGAAGAGAGAGGCAAACAGAATGGGCATGTCAGGGCCATCAGTCACTGCAAACGACCTCCAGATACATGTGCCCCTTTGTGCCTCTGGCTTTATGTGGATACTGGGGAATCAAACCCGGGTTGTCAGGCTTTGCAGGCAAGCACCTTAACTGCTGACCCATCTCTACAGCCCTGTTTTTACTTTTTTTGTGAAACAATTGGTGCTTATTCCTCACAGTCTTCTTAACCTGTTTTTAGTGTTCAAGAGTGTGAGCCTCTTGTTGAACTTTGTAATGATGTGAAACTCTCCTCATTCCTAGCCCTCCAAAGTCTCCAGCTTTTTCTTGGGTTAAAGTTTTATCAAGTAAGATTCCACTGATGGTGTGCCTTCTCCTATATAAGCCAGGATGGCATCTGCTATGATAGTATTTTCATTTCAGCATGAATAAAGTCAGAAAATGAGACAGCATGAGAACCTCTATTTTGCATTTCCTCAAAAACATTGTCAGGATTAATTGACCCTCCACAGATTTCAGGCTGGAGTCTACTGATTGTTTTATAAGAAAAAAACATGCACAAATTTTTAGCATTTGAAATAAATAAAGTACTTTGTGGATCTTTTATTTATTTGTGGAAATGTGTCTTAACACTGAAATGTTAGAAAGAAGACTTTCAACTGGGGAAAATACTGGGATAAAGTTCCATGCAAGTGAGATGGCTGTTCCTCACTAGCCCCACGATGACCTTTCTGCATTGCTGAGGATATTTATAGACATTTATGAATGGCCGCATCTCTGGGTAGTCTCACTGACATCATACACCTCTGTTTCTGTCTTTGTATGCTGCTACTAGGGGCATGTGCTACCATGTCTTGCTTCTTTGAGGATCTTTCTAGATGTATAACAAACTGCCTTCTGTCCTCTGACTAGTTCACTGCTAGTCAGGATATGAGAAAGTTGGAAATAACACAGATTTCTGAATCCATGATATATCTGTTGTTTTATGTTTATGTTACTTTGCAAGACAAGGTTATAGATAGTCATTTTATAATTAGAAGCTAGGGATCATTAACTTTTAGATATCTCATGATAACTGTATGAACAAGACAGTTAACTACTGTCCAGGTGACAATTCAGACAAGTGGATATGTAGCTGATGGAGCATTGTGCTTTACTGTGCTATGAATGTGTTGATAAGCAGCACAGAGGGTGTTCTGCGGTGTCATTCCTCTGAGTGCTGTTCTTAACCAGGTCCGCTAGCTTAGCAATTTTATCAGAAATCTGCTCAATGGTAGCAAGCATGATTATCAAATTTACTAATGATGCCAGACTTGGGGAAAATTAACACAATCATGAAAGAATCAATATTGATATAATACTTCCACCTGGCTATTGCTATAAGCATAAGCTAGTTGATCAATTATAAGTAAAAGGCCTGTGTTTGACAGTGGAGTCTACAGCGCTATACACACATCTTTTTTTTTCTTTTCTCTTTATTGTTCATAATGATTCTCTGTGGGGTTCCATATGGATCCTCCCCCGTATGACTGTGGTGGCTCATCTCATGCCAGGATCTCAGTTTTCTGCCTGCAGTAGGTTGGTAGGGTTATATGGGCCACAGCTCCCTCGCTGTATCCTGAAAAATACAAACACAATCTCCATCAGAGAATGAGGTCAGTATCAGTTAACAAATATACAACAATCTGGATTACTTAGCTTCTATTTTTAAAAGCCTCCCCGGCAGTCACTCGCATAGTGTATCTTTTCTTGGGAGCCCAAGAGTATGGGATCCGTTGCATATCACCCTGAATCCCCGGTTCCAATCAAGGGTTCCCCCTCACTGAGTGGAATATTTGGCCGAATTTAATAGCTGTTGATTGTCTCCCCCAGGCTCAGGCTCCTCCATTGCACACGTGCTCCTTTCTTGGTTTCCTTTTCTCTCCCAGTGGGAGGTGTATACACACATCTTAAGATGTGTTGCATCATGTTGCTAAATGAATGGATAAGTCTGATTGGAGGGAGAGGTTTCAGGGACCATGTGGAGGGGTCCATGGAATAAATGAAGAGGAATGGAGCTTATAAGAGTAGGGCACATATACTGAAATGAAAGCAGTTGTAGTCGAAAATGGAGAGATATGGGTTGTAGAACCCATTCCAAGATTTTGTCCTGGGCAAGGGGACTTAGAGGTACACATGACTTAGAGGTAGAGGTGGAGAACTTACACTAAAAAATTAAGAATGTCCTGTTTTCCCAAGATAGAAGAGGCAAACATAGATCTCACATATCATTGTGTGGTTGAAGGAACACCAAGTCTGTGATTTTAGAAAGACCTGGACTTCTAATATGTCTCTTACAAAATAGGGTGACAAATTTGACCTGTCTCACTTTTCATTTATTTTTTGTTTGTTTGTTTGTTTGTTTGTTTGTTTTTGTTTTTTCAAGGTAGGGCCTCACTCTAGTCCACGCTGACCTGGAATTCACTATGTAGTCTCAGGGTGGCCTTGAACTCACGGCGATCTTCCAAACTCTGCCTCCCAAGTGCTGGGATTAAAGGCCTGCGCCACCACGCCCGACTCACTTTTCTTAATAGTAAAATGAGACCAACCCTGTTACTCTTCATTGGAAATAATTAATTACTTAAATGGAGAGTTGTAATTTATTATTTTAAATTGTTGTCAATACACACAAAAAAATCTTTATAGGTTTTCCATGTTTTTGCTGTGGGCTTTAAGACTCTGGTTCCAATTTTCCTTGTTTATTGGTCTTTGGGGGAAACAAAGAAACTTAAATTTGCCTGTGATTTGTCTGTTTTATTGCAGTCTTCTCTCTGCCTGATCTTTGTTTACATTATTCCGATTTTAATGGTTTTGGGTGCATTTGTTGCTCCTTTCATCTTTATGATTTCCTTCTTTTGATTTTCTGTTCTAATAAAGATCTGAAGGTCTACACTTAATTCTCATCCATTTCTTCTTTTCTTTTCCTTTTAACAAATAGGAGCATGCAAAATTAGGAATGTCTCTTCTGTACCATTTTGTCCAATATTTGACATCTGCTCCTTCTCTTAGTATTGTTTCTTCTGTGAGTTTATTTCTAGCCTTGCCAAATTAATATTTACAAGTATTTCGATTTTAGTATTTGTATATTGTGTGTGTGTGTTTGTGCTATTGTTGATAATGAATGACATTATTACACTGACTTCATATTAGCAAATATATTTGTGTGTGTGCATGTGTGCATGTATATATACGCACATGTATATCTTCTGACTTTTTATTTTATTGAGCTTTGGTTTTCTGCTTTAATATACTTATAATATTTATGTCATCGAAAGAGTTTAGTTTCTTTTATAATATATTAAATTTTCTTCTTGACCACTCTTAGTTTTTGCTTATGGATTGGCCACTAGATCCATCTTCTCAGTCAACTTTCCCTTCCTGTGATTTCACAGCATGAGTCAAGATCCGCACACCTTGTCTTATCGTTCAGTCTTCCTTCTGATCACTAACACCTCAGAATATGGCTTCACACCTTTCTATTCCTTACTTTATTCCCTGCATCCAGAAACCTCATCTGTGCCGAGGCCCTGCCTTCGAACGACTTTCCAAGTCCACTCTCATGTCTCCCTACTCTGAACATGCTGCTTCTCTCTTCTCTTCCCCAAAACCACACACTGCAACTCAGTGTGCTTAAATTAAACTCTTTGCTGCCCCTTAAAATCGCTTTCCCTGGTCTCTTGTTTTGGCATGGGGACACAAAACACAGTCTTACCTCAAAGGGAATAGGGAGTTTATTTTGGAGACAAATTTGAGTGACCATAGTGTGGGAACACAGATTCGGTGTCTCAAATAACGTGTACCGATGTGGAAAAAGTTTCATGAAGTCTTTATAGTTGCAGGACAATATACAAAGTCATCAATCAACTGATTTTTGAAAGCCACTGGAGAAAACAGGTGGGATGCAGAACACTGCAGATGTGTCTGCCGTGGGTTCACACACGGTCTGATGATACTCCAGTGTTCCAGTTGGTGGAAGTTATTAGTCTGTCAATAATACATTTCAAAAGATTTTATTCAATAGTCATAAGGATGTGCGGTAAGGTGCGTGGTGGACAAGGAATGCAGGTTAAAGAACTTGAAATAACCCAATTCACAAACATGGAACATAAGTGTGTTTTTTGTTTATTTATTTATTTATTCATTTGTTGTTGTTGTTGTTTTCTGGAAATCTCAGTTCACAGACTGATCATCTCCAGAAGCAAGAAAGATAAGAGTTATCATCTCTGATGTCAAGCACTGTCAGATTTTATAGTATAGTCTCTCTCAAATCTAGTTTCCCCTCCATTATAACTGTGATCCTGGTTCATTTGCATAGCCTTCCCCACTCCTATCTCATTCAAAGTCTTCAACACTGACCTGGCCAGGAAGTCCTCATCAATATGCAAATTCAGCTCATATTTTCCTGGGAAAATTCAACCTTGGGCCTCCAATTGTCCACAGAGTATAGTTTATAATCCTTAGCTTTGATTTCCTATGTTTTTATTCATAATTTCTCCTTTCAGACTTCTTGCCTTCAATCCCACCACTATCTTTTATTTAAAAATATCTTTATTGTCAACAATTACATACATTGATCTTTGCATTTGAGAATGATCTAAACTTGAGTTTGTCTCTGGAGTTGATGTTTTCACATCAAGGCCTTTTCACACTCTCCTTTCTCTGTTTCCAGTGGCTCCTCTAGTGACTCCTACTTGACCTGGAGATTTTTTTCTCATCTTCTAAGACTGACCCTAAATATTCTCCTCTGTGATCCAAGGACTCCCTGCACTCATCACCCCATAAGTTATGTTAGTGATTTAGGTAGGCTAGCCACATACCTTCCATATGTTTCTTGGCAGTTTTAGACTCACCAAAGTGTATCGCATTTGTGTTTCAATATATTTCTTTTGTCCTAGACATGTAGAAAAAATGTCTCATTCACATCTATTTTACCATCCTTGGTGTACAGTCTGGTTCACAGAATGTCTTGGTGATCTAAGAATAAAAAATGTATTTAAGCTATATTTGTTGGATAAAGATACAATGTTGAAATTTCTACTTCTAGGTAGGTGTTTTTCTCAGCAATATGAAGGTAACTGTACCAAAGTGTAGTAGAAATGGAATCTAAACATTCATACAAAATATACATATAGCAAAATACACTAGCCTAAAATCAGTTTTTTCTGACCTAAATTTTTATCAAGAGAAAAGTTATTTTATGGCACCTGGTCAATTGAATTTCAAACTACGTTTTGCTGAAATATGTATTTGAAGCAGATGCAGATAGAGGCACTACAAAAGGTATCACAATTAAAATCACAAAATAAATAAGTAAACACACTCCAGCATAGTTTATATGTTTTCAGCAGGTGAGTTTTAAAACACAGTAGTTGACATTGGTGATAATTATGATCAGTACTAAATAAGCTTGGTTAGTTTGAAATGTCTCCAACTAATGATTCCAGGTTCTAAGTTATTTTTGGGTATCAGGACAGCGACACAGTAGATACTCATTAAAGACTTCATTTCCTCATGTGTGAACTACCAGCAAGGTGATTCCAACAACAGTTGGGTTTATTGGGGTTCATTGCATATGCCACTGTGTTTCCTCAGGTAGTCCAGGGGAAGATGAAGGCCTCTGGATGGTCACTCCCCAGTGGAGACAAACCCAGTGTACAAAGGAGAGAAGAAGAAAAGCAGAAACTGTATTTAACTGTTCTCTTTGCCTCTTAATCTCTCTGTCCCAGAATTGTTAGCTTCACAGATCGCCAAAGCTGCCTTTGATACCAGAACAGAATGCTGTTTTGAGGATGGAAAGTTGTCAAGGCAGTGCATACCTAGAAGTAACAGAGGTCTGCATGGGGACAAAGGCAAACTCACAAGTACACCCCCTTGAAAATCACCGGGATGGAGCTTGTGTAAACTTGCCACCAACAGTAGAGATTGGATGGATGTTCGACTCTGTTTTATTGTTAGTCACTGCGTCTCAAGTTCTGAGAATAAATTAGTTTTATTGCATGTTCTGTTTTCCTCTCCAGCGATTGTGAGCATAGACATTGGGATTCCTCCTTGGCGAGGTCTTCCCAGAAATAAACACTACCTGTTTGCTTCCTGTGGCTATAAATCAACTGAACTTTTACTGGAGTTTTCTTTCCAGATTCCCTGACCTCACTTTCTTTTTGTTTCACTTCCTGTCTGTCTGTTCACTTCAGTTCTAGCCACACATCCTGGTGTGTGTGGTCATGACTGGTTTTGACAGGTTTCTCTCTCTCTCTCTCTCTCTCTCTCTCTCTCTCTCTCTCTCTCTCTCTCTCTCTCTCTCTCTCTCCATTGTCTCTGACAGTGTTCTTAATATGCTATTAATCAGTTCCATTGTTTTTCATAAGCATGCAAATCCAGAAAAATCTATTACTTCTGGTTTTGACTGTTAGGCTATGATTTGAATTTCTGGGGATGATAAAAAAAAGGAGGATCACATAGATTTTGTGTTTTCCGATCTGTCTTGGGTCAAAAGAGCCTAGGAGGTTGTTCTGTGGTAAACCATCTTACACATATTGCATAGGTAGTTTGGTGATTTTTAAGAGCTAATATTCATCTAAGATGTGCACTTCACACAGTGCATTTGACTTGGGCATCGAGTAGCTCAGCAGGGCTCCATTTCTGCATGTCAAGACCGAGAAGTTTCTGACTGTGTGTCAGGCAGGTGCTGTGTTCTTCAAACACGAGACAAGCTGTTGCTTTATCTATGCGTTTTAAATTAAAAGCAGAAAATGAAAAGGCCAGAATGGTATTTATGAATAGGCAGTTGCCAGCTTCTACCACTGGCTCCATTATTATTTGGGCCGTTGAAGAAAACGGAAAACCCACCAGAGAGTCTAATTGATAAGCTTGAGAAGCTGTTGCAGTGCTTGCTGGGCAGCTTGGCAGTCTGTCCACTCCAGAGTTGAGGTCTCTAAAGGGCACCTGTCATGTGGGTGCAGAGTTCCAGAAATACATTCTCTGCTGTCATCCCCACAGGACCCATGGACCTGTGGGCCTGAGTCATGCCAGTGATGGCTGCAACATTTATGGACCAAACCGAGTGTCTTTTATAGACAGACAATTACTGAGGTAGTTCTGAGGCTGGACTCAGCCTCTGGGCACAGTAGCTGTCATACCTACTGCTGAGGTTTGTGAATTAATGATCAGATGGTTCCAGCAGGTTGTACAACATTAACTTGAAATTGTCAGCTCCTTGGTGAGTGTCCGACAGCCATCGCTTTAGACCTTTCCTTTCTTTCAGCCTCTGCATGTTAACGAATAAACACTTTTTAGATCCCCCGCTTCCTTATTTGAAAGTCACTTAGAGTCCTGCAGGAATATTGGAAACACCCGTCTCCCCTCTGCTTGGCCTCGGCAGTCATGTATCCAGAAGCTGATGCAATGGTCCTGGTCTCAACTTCACCCTCATTCAAACTGGAAGAGACCCTGTAGCTTTTCTGATCACATTTTCTCAGTAATAAGTGTGGGTGAAGCATTTCTGTACCGTGTACATATTACAATCGTTCTGTTTTTAGTATTGCAATAACACATGTTGCTTGCTTCATATCACTGTTTGATTCTCTCCTGTTTCCTTCTGATCTCACTCCTTCTCACTCTCCCTCTTTTCCTGTGTTCCTATAATAAGCAAGGTATGACATCTCCTTCTGTTCGTGTTTATCTTCTTTGATACACAGATTAAATGGAGTATTTTTCTGTAGCTAAGGCTGAAATGAACTTAAGAATACTAACAAGTAGAAGTGTGACGAGATGGCAAGCTTACTTGGGAAGTGTAAGGGTCCTGTCAGGCACTATGTGAATCTTCTGGTATTCTTAGGACAGATTAATGCACATTATTGTACATAAAATATCCATGAAAAACTATTTTAAGGAAAATACAGATTTGCCCTGGTCTTTATCTTGATAATTACTTAGTCTGTTGATACTGGAACATGAATGGTCCTGAGAACATGCATTGTCTCAGGCTGTTTCAGTTGGTTTAGAATCTCAGCTAATCCATTTTGGCTTCTTTGTCATCCTGATTTGTTCACCTAGCAATTGCCACACTTCCCGACATGACTGTAGCCACTCCTGTGTGTTGCCTTTAGAATAAAAACAAGTTATCCAGATAAAAGAGATGACTAATTGATCACTTATTCCCACTGGAAGAAATGACACCTTTGGCTATGTAGCAGGGGAGTCTAGAGAAAGAGCTGTCCAGGGGTGCCCTTTCTTCCAAAATGCTAAGGAATGCTAATTTTCTCTGCACTCAGGCAGAAGCATATAGTACCTAGAATAAGAACAATGCTCCTGATGGCTAAACATAAGGAAGTCTAGAAAGATAAAGAATAGAGGTAATCTTTGATGAGGAAAAACATTTCCCTGAGATTGTTCTTAGAAATAAAAACACAATTGCTACTATGCTTCTTTGGATTCATGTTCTCTGATTTAAATTTTATTGAAATATTTCATATGTGCTTATAGTGTATTTTGATCATAACCCCTTCCCATTACCTTCTGCCATTCCACCCCCCCCCCCCCCCCCCCCCCCCCCCCCCCCCCCCCCCCCCGCCCTCCTCCCACTGATCTCCTTCTTCCCAAACAGACCTTCTGATACTTTGATGTATCTTTCTTCTTGTGTATTTCTGTGACACACTCAATCACAAGTGTCATTAGGGTTGCCCGCATGAGTATGGGCTGGTTGACCAAGCACAGTGGCTACATCACTGTAGAAAATGTCTCCCCCAGCAACCATGAACTTCTGGTAACTCCTCAGGGAGTGATGGGAGTCTCATCTTTCATCACCCATCATCCTTGATTGTGCAGGCCTTGTGCAGGTGACAGCATTTGCTGCAAAGTCATGGATGCAACAGCCATGTCCTGAGCCTGATTAATCTAATGTCCTTTGGTCAGCCCAGAGAGTCCGGGATGCACTAGGCTATTAGAAAGCCCGGAATACCAATGTGGCAAAGTTCTTCAGCCATATATTCTGAAACTCTGAATTCCAAAAGTTAAGATCCCTATGTGAAGGAAGGACACATTTCCTGTGAACTGGACAAATGCCATCTCACACATATCAGAAGAGATTTCAAATGCATGTGTGCGATTCAATCTGTAAGGTCCAGAAACTTTCATTTTTCTCCTAATACATGGTATTTTTTGTTTGCTTTGTCACTGTGCATTGACTCAGCCAAAAGTTTTTAAAAATAAAGCTTGTGGGGTGTCCAAAATGCTATCTGAGGAAATCTCTAGATGTCAGAATGCTCAGGGGCCATCCCAGTGGAGAGGAACTTATTAGGTGCTTTTGTTTGTGTAGGCGGCGGGATATGTCAATATGGATTATGTGGCAGAGTTTTCAGTCTCTAGAAAGGCCCTGCTGCCCTTTGAAATTTAACTGAAAGGTTTGATCCTTGTTCAAACAAATGCCCAAGAGAAAGGTGAGTGTGTCACTCACATGTGTCATTGTTTGCTTCAGGATGTCAGTGCTGGGGTATAGCACCTATGCATTTGAAGTGGATGAGTAATATCTCCTAAAAGGGAAGGGACAATGGAGGATTCTAAAGTCTGTGAAAGGAGTTTATTTTCTCCATATCATGTTTTCACTTCCTTTCTATGAGGATGAGTCATGGTGGTGGACAGCGTTGCCTTTAGCATCTCCAAAGAAAGAATCTTTGCATGCAAAACCTTGGTGAAGGATGTTTGTAGGGTACCCTTCAGCAATGCCCTTTGGACAGCAGGACTTTTCTGGAAATGGGGAAGAAGAGCTTTTCTCTATGGAATCAGAGCATTTGTGTGTGAGGGTGATGCATCGAAGTGATTGTCTACTGTTACTTCTTTTGTTCCAAGAACTTTATCTCAGAAATTGATGTCTTCTGTGATGAAGAAGATAGCTTACATTTCTAGTGGAAAATGTGATGTGTTTTCTGACATTTTCTCTGATTCCTCTTTCTCCGTTTTCATCTCAGGAAGTTTTGATGAAGGTAAACTGTGTTGCTATGCTCACTGTAAATGTCAGTGGGCATCTGGCATGACTCCACCCTGGTGAGAGCAGCATATCAACATGGGTGATTTCAGCAGGCATCCAAGGCAAGATGGTCCTCAGTGTCCAGGACTGAGTTACACGTTTGGGACTGGTTGGAGCAGTGGTGACTAAATCCAACAAAAAATAAATCACCCCATTTCCTTATACTTCTGAGGAGAGTAGCACATCAATGAAGAAGCTTCAGGCAGCTTCTTTTCCAAGGCAGAAACATACACCCTGGCCTCCTTTGAACCACAGAGTTGGGAAGTCTTTCTCAAGGTCATGATACACTGCCCACTGAAGACCTGAAACCCTGAGATATTCACTCATTGACTCCTTTTAGCTATGAAGTGTGCACACACAGACACACACACAAAAAAAAATAGTAGGGTGTTCTGTTTGTTCTTTGATCCAAATCTATCAAATGTCAAGGCAAAACCAGGAAAACCCAACTTCTTTGCTCACTTAATGGGTTAATCTTGTTGTGTTCTGTGTACCAAAGTTGGTCTTTCCCACTGTTATGAGCATAAGAGACATGATAGTGAGAAAGAGATCATTTTTCTTTGCCTTTATTCAAATCTCACAATCTTTCCAGCGGCACCAGGGTTTCCAAAAGTGCTACTGATAAGCTGACAATTTTGTTTTAGGGGCTTGATAGGGAGTAGGAGATTAAACACTGCAGACTTTGAGCACTAAGCTGTCCCCTAGGCATATAAACAAGTACACTTGCAAAGAGATGTAAAATTGGTTTTCCAGACATAACTTCCACAACTGGTTTAATAAAGCTTGTAAAAATATACTCTAATTGCTCTGTGGCACTTCTAACATCACAAAGATCCTACTTCAAACCCTTTACGACTCCCTTGTTCTCCAGGTAGATGTTTATATTATGACAGATATCTCTAATTAGATAAACAAGAAGAAACAAGCAAATAATTCCTTGCCTGGAAATCCAGCCTTTTGGACTAAGTGCTTCCCATACCAGTGCTTGTCACACTTTCCTTTCTTCACTTAAGTCCTTGAATGTTCATCACCACACAGAAGCAGTCACTGTTGGCAATCAGATTCACGTGGTGTCTGGAGTCCTGGAGTCTGGATTCACACTGGCAGTGCCAGATTGGAGAGTGTACAGCCCAAACCATGTGTAGTCTGTCTGCAGAATGTAAATAGAATGTCAATGAGGCATGTGGGCTTTTGAGTCCTGAGAACACACAGCCCTCTTTGCCAAGGTTGTAGCCTGAAATATCAAGGTGAGTCAGTGACAGAGGTTTCAGGTGGTGAGAGGCATAACTGCAGATTGCCTACAACTAGTCTTATGTTCCTGAGATCTATGTGGGGAGACAGAGGCAATAGACATGCGCTTCTATTCTGGTTCACCCCCTGAGAATCAGAGCGTCTTCAAGTTCCTTGGTCTGATGTGCAGGGAACGTGGCTTAGTACTGCTGCTGTCTTCTTTCTGCAATTCTTCTAGTTTGTGACTTTCTAGGTGATGACAGTTCTCTCTTCCTGCTCTTCAGCCTGGCAGGACAATTCCTCAGCTCTGGTCACCGTCTGGTAGAAGGAGGTATGATGCCACTGGAGATGTGAGGGGACCATAACTGTGGTGCTTTTCTATTTGAATTCAGTTCATAGATTCACCCCTTTATACTGCTTACTAAAATGTCACATGGGATTCTATCAGCTGGCATCAGAAAAAGAGAATACATAGTTTTATGTAGGAAAAAAGAAAATAAACAGTTTCTACTTAATACTATCTTCAGGGGCTTTGCTGGGTGCTTTCCAAGTCGAGTTCTCCTGTTCCTAATTATTTTCAATTACTGTTCTTCCAAAAACTAATTCCACATAGTTTTTTCCATGTTTTCCTCATACCTGGGCTTAATTCCCTGATCCGAACTAGCTAGGCTAGTTCCATGCTAACTGGATTTGTGCCTGGGGTTTCTAATCTTGTCACATCACCTTTTGTTGTTGTTGTAAAGCTGTAGGCTGAGCTAAGTTTGAGATAATATTCAGGTTCAGACTCAGAAGGAAAAAAAAAAAGACGTAAGGTGGTGGCTGACTACAGAGCAGCCAATCAGGTTTGACATTGAGGGAATAGTAATGGCCTGTGGATTGTAATAGAGGTACTTAGAATGTCCTTACCTACATAAGCAGTTTTACTTGCTTAGTTACCACTTACGTCGTTGGTACAAAACACCTGAGAATGGTGAGTTTAAGGGAGGAAGGACTTGGATTTTGGCTTACACTTTTCAGGGGAAGTGTCATAACAGGAAAAGCTTGGTGGCAGGAATGGGAAGTTAGCTTGTCACATTGGCTGTCAGGAAGCAGAGAATAAACAGGGAATTAAGCCCAGCTATAAAGCCTCAAAGCCTGAGCCATGGTGACCCACTTCTTCCAGCAAAGGTCCATCTCCTAATATTCCGTGTCCCTCCCTAACTGTGCCATCAGCATAGGACCAAGTTTCAAACCCATGAGCCTATCTGGACTATTTCACATTCAAATCACAACAATTTGGTATCCAATTCAACTTTCAATTGTAGTAATACGATTCTCTTTCTTTTAAAATATGTATTTTATTTATATACATGAATCCATAATGTATATTTTCCTGTTTTGCTTATATCTAAAGGTTATTAGTATATTAAGATAGATATGTCAGTGTTTATATCATGGTAGATAATTTCAATGTCCCTGTTCCCTCCTTTCTGAACATGAAAGAACATGAAAGGACCTCCTTGGACTCCTGACCTGGTTCTTCAAACACTGGACTTAATCTATAGAAGCTGAGCCCTAAATCAGCTGCCTCTGAGGTACCACTCTTGGCTTCACTTCTTTTAACCTGCTTGTATTTTCTAATGGCACCCGCATTCTCATTTCCTGTGCTCCTGTTTGCAGGTTGAGTGTTTAATGTGGGGCTCCTATGCTCTGACCCTTGTATTTCTTACCCATCCAGGACCCCATGTATTTCCTCATCTCCAATCTGTAAGTCTAGTTATTGTAAAACATGTATGGTTTCTGTTTTCATTCTTTCTTTTTCTTTAGTTTCTCCTATCTCTAGAACCACCTCTTCAAATTCACATCTCACTATCCCATGATGTACAAGACACAGCTCAGAGATGTCCTGTGGGTCTGATCTCAAGAGACACCCTTCCAGTGTGGTTTTTTTATCACTTCTCTGGCTACATCATAGTGTCTTTTCAAGCTTGTCTCCCTAGAGGAACCAAGCTTAGGACCATATGCTTTATTCACCTCTGTCCTCAGATTTACCCAATTTGTGGTACATGTCCCACACATTAGCCAAGTCTTGAAGCAATAGATTTCTAGAAAAGAGAGCAGTATTCCATACTGCCAATGTTAACCCTGAAAGGTACACTAAATGTTAGTTAGTTTGTTTGTTTTAAAGCCTAGTAATCACTGTTGTTCTCATTAGGTCAGAAATACTCATGCTTTTTAATATATATTGTGAAAATACAAAAAAGTTATGTTAAATATTATATATAAGTAATATAACTCCTCACCTTTTCATGCCATAACTTGCCCATAATTAGATTTCAGATTCAGTGATAGAATACAAAAAAATAAAATAAAATCCTGCCTTGAAATGAACCTGGTATTTTTCCAAATATCTCCTATGTGGCAGCTTGTTTTATTTAGGTTCTATAAATAGAGCAAAATCTTAATTTTCATTTGTAATGACACACAATCAAACTTACCCAAAACCAAGTATATATTCCTTTGCAGCTTCAGGTCAGCTGATCCTGGGAAGATGGGACTAGGTTTCTGTTTTCTCATTTGTGGCTCTTCCTCACCCCACTAAGAGAAAATTCACCCTGTCATTTGACCTGGTCGCCTCAAATATAGACACAATGAATAGGATATGCTGAGGCATGAGAGATATGCTCTTCAAGTAATAAATCTTTCTCCATCTTGATATAGTGGTAAGAGAACAAAAGCTAAAATGGTATCTAACAATGACTGACATTAATTAAATTCCTTTATATGCTATACAGCATAATAAGAGATAGCATATAAATACTAATTTTTTGTGGCGACTTAAGAAACAGGGAGTATTGTTCCCATTTTAGTCATGGAAATATGGAGGCTTAGAGGTGATGATTAACCAAGAGCTTATTATAAACAGAGCCTGGAAGAGAACCAGTTACGCATCCTGCCAGGAAAGTTAAATTTCCCAAAGAAGCCTAGAATTTCTGTAGGTGAATTATATCGCTTAAGCCTCCCTGGAGACAACAGACTGATGGAAGCTCTTCTTGCTTTTTGAGTAAAAGGAGAATTTGACTTTATCAGGAGCTCAAAAGGAACTGTGCATGAACTTGCAAAGTTCTACCCCAGACAACTTGTCAGTGAAAGCATCAGACCACCAGGAAAGCGAATTGTGCTGAGGAATAAGGTGGATTGTGTGGCCTTTGTGGGAAACCTAAATACCTAAAACCACCATGCCAGTCATAATTTCTGGAAGGTTCCAAGCCTCCAGCCAGAGACTCATTCCTCCCTCAAGTCCGCCACATAGATGCACGACGAAGGAGATGAGTTTGCAACCTTTCTGCTGCCTTCACCTCAGCATTCCAGCAATCCATGCTCCTTGCCTCACTGGATTGAAAACCTGCTTTCTTCTTCCTCTATTTCCATGTGGTTTGGAGTTGAAATTGTTCAGCATCCTTTTAAAGTTTGCAAAGCACCATGGAAACTCATTGAAATGAAAAGCCCTAAAATATGTAAATGGTTGCTATTGTTCTGGAGAGCTTCTTCACATAGGATGTGATCATTTCAAAGACGAAGTAAGTTTCCTTTCATGTCCACAGAGATTATGCTTGCAGCATGGGATCCATCTTCCACATATGAGCACTATTACTTTAGTCAAGTTTAAAAAAAAAGTTGTTTTCAACTTTTGAAATTCATATTCCATTTTCATTAACCTCAGTTGTTTTTCCTCTGATCTCTCTCTCTCTCTCTCTCTCTCTCTCTCTCTCTCTCTCTCTCTCTCTCTCTGTCTGTCTGTCTCTCTCTCCTCTTTGGAAGAAAATTATCATTTTGGAGGCAGTTGCAAAGCCATTCAGTAGCAAAATTGTCAGTAAGTTATTTGATTCTAAGCACTGACTTGGAGATTCCCATTTTTAAAAAGTAGATTAATTTACTTTTAGTGTAAATTGTAGTCTGGATTGATTTGAGGGGACCCTCACCCTGCTTTGTCATATGTGACAATGAACATCAAATGGTGTATAGCTCTGGCCGGCCTGGAAGTCTCTAGGTAGACTCAGTAACGTCCAGCAATTGGGATGGGGAGATGGCTCAGTTGGTAAAATGGTTACCGTGCAAGCACGTGAACCCAAATCCAGATCCTCAGCCCCCACATTAAATTCCTGGTGTGATATGACTTCCCTCCATCCCTGTTCTTGGAAGGCACTGCAATAGAGGCCCCATGGTTTACAAGCTAGCTTGTCTAACAGAGCCCCTCTCTCCAAGAATAAGGTCAAGAGTGATCAAGGAAGACACCCGACCTAGACCTCTGCCCCCCTCATGCACTGACAGACACATGTGTGTGAACCTGCATATGCTTGGGGTCCAGCACACATACGAACACTATACATGCATGCAGACCACACATATGCACACATACCAAAAAACAAAATCCTTCCAGTGATTCTTCCGTTTTGGCCTCTACAGCACTGAGATTACAAGGATGCACCACCTCACTTGACTTTCAGAATTAATCCTTTGATATAAACATCTGATCAACAGCACAGAAAGATACAGCACTTGGTTGTTATTTAACAGAAAGTCTTTTTTTTTTCTTCTCTGAAATCTGGGGGTGGTTTAAGGACAGTTCCATCTTCTCTCCTCCCTCCATCTCTCCATGACCTTACCTGTGAAAGGGGATATCTTTTTTCGTGTTATTTTAAAAATATATCTTTTATTGTTTATCAGCAAGAATGCAGGAAGAGAGAGAGAAGAAGAGAGAATGAGAATGGGCCCACAGGGCCCTGCACCACTGCTAAGAACTCCAGATGGGTTCACCACTTGTGCATCTGGCTTTATGTGGAAACGTAGGCTCTGTGTTTGTGTGTGTCAGTATATATTGATATTTTGATATTGATATATTGGTATTTGATATATATTTATCTTAAATTAAACATTTACGATCTCTTCTTTTAGCAGTTGTTTCTCATGCACAACACATTATTATTAATTTTAGCCATAAATTTTTGCAAAATAAACTAGAACTCATTCCCCTGTCCAGTGGAGTCTTTGTGTCCTGCCTTTCTCTCTTCCTCTCTGTGTTCTCTAAGTCTATGAATTTGACTCTTTCGGATTTCTCCTAGAAATGAGATCAGATGTTTTTTGTCATTCTGTGCCTGGCTTGTTTCCTTTAGCCTAATGCATTCTAGGTTCATGGGTTATTTGGCAAATGACAAAATTTTTCTTTAGAGAGAAATTTTATTTCTATGGTGTCCACACGAGTAGGAAATTGAAATATTGTTACCCATTGTCTTTAGAACTTGCCGGAAGTCTCATGGAGTTTTGAAATCCTCCAATCACCAATGCCAACATATCTTCACTGTGTTTCCTCATGTCCGTTTCTGGAAGCGTAACAACCATTTTCTCAGGAATCTATCACCAGAGAAGCCACCAATGAAATGAGTCGATAAACTTCTGACCTGTGGTCAGTGTAAAAGCTGGACTCTAGGGGCACAAGATCTGTCCAGAATGCAGCTATAATCATGGACACAGAGGCTCCTGAAACAGCTAAGCAAAGGGAAAAAAAGCTACCAAGAGTTACAAAGCGAGCAGTAGTTCAGTTGAACTCAAGGACTTCCTTGCAAAGAGTTTTAGCTTATGTTTGTCCTAGCTGTCTCCTTTAAATCAAGAAAACTGGGCACTTAAAAAACTAGTATGCAAATGCAAAAATTCCCTAACTAGCATCAATGGATAAGTCCATATCATTGTCCTAAGCCAGGCCCTGGTGTGCTGGTATACAAGATAAAATGCAGATCAATTCACTCATTGCATGATTGGCGACCATACTAATTGTGATTCATAACTGCCACCCACCTTTTGTGCATTTGCAGAGCAGTTCTGAGTGTAGGTAATTATGGTAGATTGCCCCTGTGCCAAGAAGACATTGCATAAATCCTTCAGCTCAGGTACGACTGACAAGCTGTGAGTAATAGGCTGCACCTTGGAAAAGATTTATATTTAAGGACCAGTTAGCTGGAGTGCTTTCTGCTTTTCAGTCCTCGATAACTTGACTGAAACTAAAGCAGTCAGTCATTTCCCAAATTCTCCATTTTCATGATAGGGTCATCAATAAAGAAAAACTATTAATTCAGAGTCACTCTGATAGACGGGGACTAGACAGCTTTACTATCATATTGATTACGTTTGTAATCTACCACTTGGGGTAGGCACTTTGGAGGTCATTAGACGTTAAGTTGCTTCTTCCAAATTTAAGTCTCTTCTTGGGAAGCTGTACAGGTCTGAAACCCATGGGGCCAAAATGAAGACTTTCTCCAGTCACATATCATGCAGTATAGCTGGGATTTAGAAATAAAAGGGTGAGGGATTCTTCCGATATCAGTTTCCCATTCTAGAAATAATGATAAACCCCTTTTCTCTCTGATCCTAGGACATAGGGTGTCTCTCGCCCTACAACTTTTCTTTTATCCTTTGTTCTCTGTATAGGCTTCTGTTACCACCGTGTGTCATTTAAGGACTTTTTGATAAACACGCTTCTTCTATGTAATATAAGTTTAACAAATATTATCTAGAAAGATATCCCAGACACCCTTTCTCTGCACAATCCCATAATTTCCCATAGGATGTATCAGATGACACATTTTGTGATTTCTAAAATTAAACATCTGTCAGCAGATTTCATAGACTTTATAAATTATATATTCCCCCAATACCATATTACCTTGTTAGTATTAACTGGTTGGCCATATGCTTTCTCCTTAGGGAAATTTGTAATTTTAGGGTAATTATCAAACTCTTTCATTCTTTTGTCTTTCCTTCCCTTGATTCTTTCTGAATCCTGAAAGACTATCTTAATTTCCTTTCAAGAATATCTTGCATATATGTTCTGTACAATTTTTCTTGTGTACAATGGTAAGGACCTTGTTATACCAATGCTATAGTGAGGTTGTTTTCTTTAGCATTTTGTATTTGTCTTGCAATACAATTTCGGGTGGTATTTACTCCTGAAGTTTACAACAGGGATTTCTCAAATCAATTAATTTTACCTAAACTGCTACCCACATTCTCTTTTCAGTTATACTGGGTTCACATTAAGTATATACTTTGATCATCATTAGGCTTTATATACAACAAATCCTTTGGTTGAAGTATCCTCTATCTCCACCCCAATCTTGCATAATGCTTTCATTTGTAATGGATATCAGTCAACAGCAGTGTATGGTTATAATACCCTGCCATAATTGATATTCTTGATTTGTTTACATGCCTTCTAGCTAGCCATTCTTATTTCTTATGCTGGCTTATTTTTATTTGCAAGGAGAGAGAGGGGGAGGGAGAAAGAGAAAATGAATTGGAGCACCAGGCCCTCCTGACACTGCAAAGAACTCCAGATGCATGCACTACTGTGTACATCTGGCTTTCTACAGATACTGGGGAGTCAATCCCAGGCCTTAGGCTTTATAAGCAAGCTCCTTAACTGCTGAGTCCTCTCTTCAGCCCTATACGACTATTTTTTTAAAATGGATCATGTGTTCTCTGAACACACACACACACACACACAGACAGAGAGAGAAAGAGAAATATCTATACATAACATATATGATAGACAACCAAAGTCTGAACATTTCTTGGATACTAGTCATACCTTTGTTCACAGTATAGCTATTTTATAATGACTATTAAGATATAAACAGACACAGACAGGCTAGCTATTACCAAATTAACAAGTCTATGTTAACAAAGACACTGTGTGGGGTTGCTGATGGAAGCAACATATTGTCAAGCAAAGTTAAAAGTAAACAGGAAATTAAAATTATAATGATAATCAAGTATTCTAAGGAAGATAATACCAGATTTTTAAGCTGAGTGATAAGCTTAAGTTTTTACAATCGATTTTGCTGCCTATGTGTATTTGGAATATACTTGTTTTTACCTATCACTAGCCACAATCTTTTTCTTAAATGAAGTCATACAATAAACAAATATCAAATATCATAGTGTGTTTCATCATAAAGTCAGTATGGTCTCTGGGATAAAAGATTGTTGATTTTATTTTAGAAATCTCCACACCTGTAAAATCACCACAGTATACAGTGGACAAAGGGGGACTGAGCTGTGCCCATGTCATAGTTTTGGTACTGATTTATGGCTCTTTCTAGTGGAGCGTAAAGAATTAAAAACCCTCATTCCTCATGCATTAATATATTATACATGTATCATATATTATAAATCTTTTTAAAAATGATATAACAGATTTTTCTCACAACCTATCATGAAGATGGAATCCTATTGGGAATGCAAAGCCTTACCACTGAATTAATGTTTGATCCAGGATAACCTTTGGGAGCAATGCTGTTTCATTTAGCAAATGCTCATAGAAGAGAATTTTCTGGAACTCTTAAGATTCAGAACTATAGAACAATTCATGACATCTAAGGGTCTCTTATCTGATTTCCATGTTGACCTAGCCAATGTGACATGAACGGTATTATCCCTATTGGGAGCCATTTCAGCTTATGGAATGAGCCTGTGCCTCCAAGAATAACAGTGTGCTGGCCTCAAGTTGTTTTTACTCTTTCTGGAATTTAACTTTTTGGTCCGATGGAAAAAATGTTAACATTTGTAAAATTCCAGCTCTCCACCCAAATGCAACCTTGTCTCTTGCTTTAGTGCAACATGAGTTTGTTAACAGTTGAGGTGTAAGTGACTGACAAGCACACCTACTTTCTCTTGAACTTAATCATGTGTAGGATGCTCTGAGGCTTGGGGAAGGAGGGTCAAAAATCAAAGTTCAACAGGGGTAGAACCTCCTTAGAAATTATGTAATTGCTAAGCTGGGCTTGGAGGACATAGGTGTGTAATTCAAAATGCTAGGGAGGCCAAGATAGAATTGCAAGTTCAAGGCATGAAGTGGGAATTAAAGACCAACTTGGGCAATTTAGTGAGACCCTATCTCCAAACAGCAACTGCAAAAACTTCCAAGGCTCCTCAGTGGTGAAAGGCTTACCTGGAAGGTGGGACATCCTGGATTCAACAATCCCAAAGGAAAGAAATAAACCATAAATGGAAGAGTAAATGAACAGATAATGTAGGCTCTATTTTATGTTTGCAATTTCTATCTAACTCATAAGTTGTAACACCTGCTAGCAGTTATTTAGTAAAAGGCATTAATGTTATCCTGTTAATATCCCTCACCCAAACACTTTACAGTGAAATTTACAACTGAAAGATCAGCCTGGGCTAGAGCAAGACTCGACCTCCAAAAACTTCAAACATAAAAAGATAGAAAGAGTCATGTGAGTATTTGCTAAATACAGTGCGCGTCACTCACAGACGTTTTATGTACATGTTATGGGTCTGAAACTTTTGCTATCATGAAATATCACATTAATAGGCTAGGGATATACCTCCTTAGGAGAAAGCTCGACTTTTATGTAAAAGAAAAACAAGTTAATTGTCTAAATTAAATCTAAAAATGAATGATTTTATTTATTTTTTAACTTTTTTTCTTTATTGTCCATAATGAGTTACATTGTTTAGTGGGCCAACAAGGATCCCATGTACAAATTTTGTGTCTACATTCAATAGTATTATATCATTCGCTTAAAATGTAGGTTAAGAAGGTAGATCCTGTTAAGTGTTTTTGCCACAGTTAAGGGGGAAAGGGGTAAGAAAAAATAGGGCTAAGCAGATTGCTGAGTGAGGAAAGTGCCTACAACACTCATGAGGACCTGATTTCAAATCCCCAAGATGTAGGTCAAACAGCTTGGTATGGGAGTCCATGCCTGTCACCCCAGCAGTGAAAATGTGGAAGCAGAATGAGCTCTGGCATTGGCTGGCTAGCTAGTCTACAGCTTCTACTGAGTTCCAGGTTCATTGCAAGATTCTATCTCAAAAAGTAAGGCACAGAGCATCTGAGAATGGCACCCAGCTGTGCACTGTGACATACCTTATAATTCCAGTTGCTTGGGAAGCTGAGGATCCCATGAGCCCAAGAGTTCAGAGATGCAGTGTGCTATGCTCATTGGGTGTCCACACAAAGTTCAGCATCGATATGGGGACCTTTTGGGAGTGGGAGCCATCAGGTTGCCTAAAAAGGGTTGAACCAGCCCAGTTGGAGAAAGACACCCAAAGTGGACCTCCGACCTCCACACATGCATCATACCCATATACACAATAAAACTCACAGACAAAAATTAAATACTGTTACTGAAACTGAAAAATAAACAGACTACGATAACATAATATAATTATAACAGTAATAAAATTATTGCTAACCTACATCACATTATATAAAAATAGTATTTGCAAGTACTTAAATTTATAGAATTAAAGGATGGTACATGAAGATGATGTATGTATGTTTACCATTTTATCCCCATCAAATATTAAATGATCTGTCATATCTTTAAGATATGCTTTTCTCACATCATATCGTAAAATGATACTTCATTAGATTCACTTCATTCTCAGGAAGCTAAACCTCAGGTATTAGTCTCATTCCTTAAGTTGAGCTAAAACCAAGTAAATGTACTTGTTATTAGTGGGGAAGAGAGCAATTAATGTTGGGTCACTTATTTAAAGTCAGTGGACACCTGATTTTGAAAAGCAAAACCAAGACCTGTGGGTTTTTCCCTGGGTGGCTGTAACATACTCGTCATTCCAGAGCTTTCAGCTGAGCTCCCTAGACTCTTATGCCGTTTCTTCACATAATCCTCAGTGACATAGCCATCACTTTCTAAACTTTCATGCCAGTCACATCAGGAAACCGGGAAGCTCCTGCCTGAAAGCAATGTACCATAATGAAGCTACCCTTTTTTTGTCTGATAATTTTGACTGCTTATCAGAGAAGCAGCAGCTGTATTTTGGACTTAGACTTTCTATTTAATGCAGCATGGAAAAAGCAACAAGTGCTGTACCAGAAAATCACATTTTTTTTGCAAAAAGCAATGCAGAATGAGGTGCAATTTTGCACCAAGGAAGTGTACAACAGTGTGTGGATATTAAGGTATAAATATATTTTTAGTGTTCTGAGTCATTTTAATTATTACTGTTTGAACTGGATATATATTGCCTCCGAGGTAAAATATGGAAAGTGTCTTTATCAATCAGAAAAAAAAAATGTTATTTTTCCCCATCCAAATGAATTGGAATGTGTAGCTAAAATGATCCCATTTTACCCATTAGTAGGATAGCTGTTGAGACTTGATTATTATAAGCAAATGGCAAATGCTTGCTCCAATGTATAGCTGATGTAAATTAAGCATAGTCTCTATGTCATAATTGAGGGAGAATTATTGGAAACACTCTTTCAATGATCAGTAAAAACTGATTACCATCAAAGAAGGGTCTGATTGCTAACCACCAGCTCAGTGTTTAAACATCTGGCTGACTCAGAGGGGAAAATTTTGCTGAGCTTAAAAAATGTTTATTCCAACTTTTAACTCATGCATGTATAGAACACAGAAGAGGAAACATCTGATGTCCTTCTTTGGATTTCTGTTGTTAAACAAGTGTAACTCATCTTCAAGCAAAAATTTAGAAAGTATTTTTTTTTCTCACTGATTTTTTTTCCTCTTAAGCTATTGAGTAACAAGGGGAAAAAGCATAAGAAAATTATGGGTGATTAGAGCCCTTAAAATATGTAAAGGGTAATTTTGGCTTTATATTTCTTCATGTACACTTTGATCTAGGTGGAATTTCGTGTTTCTAATTCACCTCAGGTTGTGCAAAGGCAAAACCTGAAGGCTGACTCAAGACAGATGAAGTTTGGAACTACCTAGGCCTTCATTGCTGCACTTTAGCTCTAACTTCTACCAAGTTAATGCTGGCAACTGCACATTCTGCTTCTTAGTGTGGTTAGTCTTAATAACCTGAAGAATGAATGTCCCTGCACAGCTGCTACTATCCTCACTCTTCAAGGTCAAGGTTAAGAGCTCACAGCCCTAGTTTTCTTCTGGGTCGTACTTCTGGTTATTGACAGAATTTCTTAATGGATTACAAATTCTCTCACCACAGTTGAGTGAATATGTTTTCATTCACCTAGAACTAAAGCTGAAAACCTGATACATAACTGGCATTTAGTATATTTAAGAGGATGGAAGGAAAGAAGGTTTTAAGGAAGGAAGGAAGGAAAGAAGGAAGGAAGGAATAGATGAATTAGACCATCTATAATTTTCATTAGACTTTAGATCTAAAAACAAGGATTTCTTTGAAAACCAAGAGGAAGAGCAGAATGAGAAAACTACTGAAAGATAATATATATTAGACTATTGTGTTAACCGTGGCGATTAGGATTACCTTTAGAGAAGAATTGTGTTTGGAGATAAATGTTGGCTTATGTAGATTACTGTGAAAACATACATGTATAGGTATTCTGAATTTAAAGTAATTTTGCAAACAGCACATAATCATACTGAAACATTCAAACAGGTTTTGTGCCTGATTGGAGGGCTCTTTTTGTTTACTCAGAGAAAAAGTGCTCATTTTCCAGGTCCAAATTGGGCAGCTTCATGGGATCACTTTCGACTTACCAAAGAGGCACTTCGACCCTGATTCCCAACAACTTAGGGGCCAGCTAAAATTAGCATTGATTTAGTGTTCTGGGTCAACTTAAAGTGTCATGTGAATGTCAGAAGAAAAATAAAGTTTCTAAATCCTATAAATCTCACAGGACATTTTTCATTGGCTCATTCCATTATAATCTAGTTCTCAGGGATAAGGTTTTCTAAGTCAATATTTTTCTAAAAGCATGCCCTTTTGTCTTCCCTAAATATGGTAGTCTTTGTTTCTGCAGTGAGCATGTGAGAACACAAGGGAATTCTTCTTCTCAGAGAAGACATAGTGAAGCACACAGACTGGTTGCCAAAGGTTCTTGCACTCTAGTAGTGAGGAGGAGCCCAGGCTTCAGTAAACTAAATGTGCTACGCCTTCTTATGCTGACACCATTTGTTTAGTCTCCTGAAATAGCCGGTTCAGTGGCCCAATTTTGAGAAGCCAAGCTGTGAAAAGTCTTCCATGGGCAAAAGTGAAATCGGGAGGATTGCAAAGGTCCCAAGAGAAGGAACCACTCAAGAGCAGGCACATGGCCTTTCTCTGCAGTTCCCTGCACCCAGCCTGTTGGCATCACTCTCCTCTCCTGCTCCTCTGACATCTGCTTTTCACCTCAGCCTGCACCCTTACCTCCTCCACCTTGTTTTTGTTAACGTTTTTTCCTGTGCTTGCTCAGCTGCTTGCATTTTCTTTCCTTTTAATCTATAGTTATTTTATGTGTGCCGATGTATGCCAAATTCTCAACCATATGGGAATTTAGTTGAAGACAGAGGTTGGCACATGATTGCATCTTCTCGGTAAACACAAAGCTTGGATAAATGACTCCACTTTCTTTGAATCTTTTTAGTTGAAGTCTGTATTTTTGTAACCTTGGTATATCCACCATCACCAGGAAACCTGTGACAACGAGGGATGTGTTCACCTTACTCTAGACCTTCTGGGGCTCAGGGATCTGGACTTGTTCATTAAGTGGTTAAATACTGATCCTTAGAGTAGGATGTCAAGTATTCCGGGTTGTCTATGGTTGGGGGTTCTTAGGCTGTATGATAAGATCAGGATATTGATGAGTAAATTCAGACAGATAGTTGCCTAATTTAGGAATTAAGGTGAAGACCAAACAGTATTTTTAGCTTCTTTCTGTCTTCAATCTTAATCATTCTGAAAAAAAAAAAACAAAATAAACAATGTCCATTTTTATGGATACAATAAACAGGGATATTGTTGACCTTTTATCTTGTGTGCTTCAGTTATGACATGTGCAAATAAGTTTATTTTGCTTTATTCATGGTGCTTGTGTCAAGCACAGAGTCTCATTCATTCCAAGCAGAGGTTCTCCTGTTGAGCAGTAGTCTCAGCAACTTCCATTTGTAAAGAGATCTTAATTAGAGCTGGAGAGATGGATTAGTGGTTAAAGGTGATGCATGCAAGACCTGATGCCCTAGGCTTGATTCCCATGTACCCACATAAAACCAGATACACAAAGCGGCACATGTCTCTGGAGTTCATTAGCAATGGCAAGACACCCGGGAATGTCTATTCTTTCTCTCTGCTTTTTTTCTCTCCCTTGTTCTGCCCTTAAAAGTTACATATATATATATATATATATATATATATCATATGTCATATATATATATGACAAATGCCTCATGAAATTTATTTTAGGATTAAATACATAAGGCCTTAAATATGGTTCTTTCAACTAAGTGCTCAATAAATATCATCATCCCTCCTCTGTGATGAAGCAGGTTCCTTTCTGATGTTCGAAGGTGACCCACTGTCTTTACAGGCCACCATTATTTGTGTGGAGATGTGTTCTGTTTTCTCTTTTCAAGACAGGCTGTGTGTGCTCAGTTGCTGTAAGTCAAGGAGAAGAACTCTACTCAGGTTTGGAGTTTCTCTCCCTGACTCACAGCAACTGAGTCTGGAGAGTCTTGCCTGGCCGGCAGCTTCATCAAAAATCACAGCTTTCTCTGTATTCTCCATGACAAAAGAAGATGTACGTTTGTCTTTTCTGAATTCCTCTATAGACTCCTAATTTCTTTTCAGTGGATATCTTTTGCCAGGTCCATCAACTTGTTTCTGAAATTTGCTTGTATCAATAAACTTTTCAACTCCTTTTTATTAAGCACTCAGCATATCCATTTAAAGTTAACATTAGACCAAGAACCACTTCCTCTAAAAAAATTAAACATTTCCCCCACATATTCTCATGGTCAAATAAAATTAAAAACTAACTTGACACTTAAATAGCTCTCATCTTCAGGATGGTTTCCAGCTCCTTGAGAACAAAACATAACCCCTAGGACAGGAAAACATGAACACAATGATCACAGATCACCGAGTGCTCCAGGCCTGGGCTCCTGTCTGTTTTGTGCTCAACACGATGCACACAGAAGGACTGATGTCACTCCCCACCCTTCATCACAATACACTGCATGTGAGAACGAGCTGGTCAGTCATTTTGATGGAAAAGAAGTTTCACACCAGGTCATGGAGTAAGTCTCTGACCTCACTGGAAGTTCCAAGATGACTATCAGTCCTTGGCACTTTAGTGTGTTATGTTCCCATCTCGAGAATCGTTCGCCATGGCTGGAAGAACTCTAAATTACACATCAGTTTGTCTCATTTTCGCTACACAGTTAAAGGAAAACCTAGGGGAAGAACCTGGGAGTTCCATCTCTCTTAGCATCTTGTTTGTCACTTGTCTCCCGCATTAGCACTTTACAAGGTAGCTTTCTAAGGCCTTGGTCACATGGTGGGCTTTGCAGGCCATGGGATCCCGAGATGAGGTATGTCATTCTTCTTCATTCATTCATCATTTTAGGCGGAAATAAATAGATCAGTTTTAATATCAATCCAGTGAGATATGCAGTAGATAAGAAAGCAGTGTGACCAGCTAAAGAGAAATCATCAAAATATTTAAGCAACCAAATCCAGACAATGGCCAAGTGTCTGCCTCTGGTACATCTTCAGTGTGGGTACAGTCAAACTCAGATTAGTTTAGACTGCAGAAGGTCAGAGCTTATTGTACCTTCTTCTGTCTGATGAAGATGAGGACTCTGGAGGTTAAGTTACATCAGATGGCCCAAACCACTTTCTGCTTAGAACAGTGATTCATAGTTTTTGTTTGTTTGGGTTTTTTTTTTTTTTTTGTAGTTTGGCCAAAAGAATTTTCATATCTTATCTTACAATATGCAGCCCTGGCAGCATAATCCTTATTGCATTTCTTCTTTTGTGGATGAGCTTAGAGGTCTTTGCAAAACTGAGCCCTAAATAGCTCACTACTGGTAATGATGGAAACTAATGTTAGACAGATGGAAGGTGATTTATTTCTTCTTTTTACTTTGTGTTCTCTTCTACAACTATAGGAACTTTGCTTAGGTTTTTGAGGCATCTGTGTCACACACATACTCTCTCTCTCTCTCTCTCTCTCTCTCTCTCTCTCTCTCTCTCTCTCACACACACACACACACACACACACACACACACACACACAATCAGCAACAACAAAAAGCCCACAACTCCCATTCCCCTCTACCAAGAAGGACCTGCTGCTCTGTGAGTAAGCAACATTCTAGGTATCATACAGTTGATTCCATCCATTCACTATATTTTTCTGTTGCCCTACATGCCAGTGTGTCTTTTAATGTTGTCTAGCTTCTGGGCTGCTCCTATAATTTTGCTATTAAAATATGTTAAACTATAAAACACAAAATTTGAAGACAAAACAAACAGAATGCCACCCATTAGATATGGAGTCAGAAAATGTCCCTAGTTGGCTCTGCAAAGGACCAGGTCACCAACATCTTCCTCTTCCTAGTTCTTCAAGTGAGGGTTCTTGTCCACTGGCAAGCCAGGGAACACATGTCCTGTCACTCAAATTCTGAATGATCACCCTGCCCAGAATCTGGGGCTTTTCACTCCCTCCCCCATGTTCATCTTTACTAGTATGTGCAATAGATAAAGCCCTCAGAACTGTGAGACACATGGCAGGTATCATAATTCCTTCCACTCACAGGCCTTTTGCTCTATAGCACTTCCAGTAGAATAGTTTTTCCTTCATTTCTCCTTGTATAGAGTAAGTTATGACAGAATATCACTTATTATCACAAAGAAAACATGTTCATGATGAATATATCCAAAAGTAAGAACAGTTTGGGAAATGGGAATAGTTTTTATGATACAGCATAAAGTGTTTTATTATTTAGCCCCTTTAAAAAAATACCTTATACAGTTCCAAGATTTTCCCAAGTATAATCAACACAATCCATTCGTGATGCCCTTGCCTCATTCCAGGGCTCAGCCACTGACCTGGGACTACAGGAATGCCTGTCAGATCTCTTTGCCAAGTTCCTCAGCAGATCACAAGATGGAACAGACATCTTTCCTGTGGTTTCCATGCGGGCCTTTCATTGCTCAGTTTATGCCCTTTATCTTGGCAGTGCTTCTTCAAAATATTATCTGCAATTTCCATGTCCACCAAGCCATTACTTGCCCTGCTGTTCCCAGCAGGGCATCTCTTATTTAAAAGCCGTTACTTAATACTGAGCCCAAAAGAGTGCCTGGGTCTTTCTGGCATTAAATTCACTATCAAAGTGTGGGGATAGAAAATCAGCTTGCCTGCAGGGTAACTTCCAGTCTTTTCTTCACAGGGAAGTCCAAAGTGGTCCAAGAAGCTCAACCATCAAATCCTCAAACTAAGTCCAAATCAGGCAATCCAGGGAACTACCTTGACTTGACTCTCATGTCTATCAAAGCTAACGTGTTATGTGGGATATGCTAGCCACATAACCTATCATATTTGGAGATATCTAACACTCTGAAGATATTTTCACACATATATAATTTATATCTTGCTCTGCCCAGACTAGATCCCATTTTCCAATGAGTTATTTATTTATTTTTCCTATAGGTACTATTCCTAAATTACAGCGTTGGTATACATCATTGACTCCAGAAACATAGCAGCAACATTCAATGAAGATCGAGTTCCCACAAAGAAGGAACAGGAATTCTGTTGATCTGTTGTGCACGCACATTGATTAGTGGACACATGTCCACATATATCTTACCAGTTGTTCTTAGACCCATTTTTAAGAGGCATGGACCTTTCTGGAAGGATATCAAAAAGTCACACACTTTTCAACTTTACCAGTGGATAAGCAATGCTAATATAATACCCTCTTGTTCAAGCTTTCGTCTGTATATTACTTCTATCAGAATCTCAGGCACACTTAATGCTATAATTAGTAAAAGTCATGTACAATGCCGACAAGATGGATTAACTTCTTCAAAAACTCTATTAATAGTGTTGTATTCTAATGACTTCCCGAGGCATGAATTAAATGAGTAAGTTAGCATCAGGGTGCACACCATACTCTTAGGAAGATTTGGTTCATCCATAAACATTTTCTTAGACATCACAATGAGTCATGTCCTCTTCAGGGCTCTGGAAATTCAAGGGAGGAGATGCAGATCCTGCTTTTCGAGAACTTGTATCTGACTTGGAGAGATTGACAGATGAGAAATCCAGAGAGAGTGTCAGTGATGGTGAAGTAATAACAGGAGAAGAGGCTGACTGCTTTAACTGGGTGACTGTGCACAAGTCCATGAAGGGAGACGCTGTATGAAATGAGAAACAAAACAGGGAGGGGGGGAGAAAGGACAGCCTCGAAAAGCCAAAGACAGCGGGAACATTCCAAGAAGGAGTCCAGACATAGGAAAGCACTTAGTTGGTTTTAACAGGGTGAAGTAACAGTTATTTTACCTCATGTTTTGGGGGTACCAGGCAGTATGCAAAGTACTTCATAACGATCAACTCATTTATCTACTAAACCACATACAAGATTTTACACATGATCAAACTAAGGTGGAATGAGTTTAGGTGTTTGAACTTAGAAATGGTTTCCTCAATGTCCAGCTAAATCTGGAATTTTTGAGATCAAACTGTTGCTGATGTTTTCAGGACTACTGTGCTTCTGAAATGTGAGAGTCGAAAAACAAAAAATGCCTGGAAATATCAGGGAGACATAAGAAGCATGTGGATTGGGCCTAGCAAGCATTACTTTGGAGTCTATTAGGCATAGTTAAATATTTAACACCTTTGGAAGCTCAGTGTTGATGACAGGGTCAGATTGTCCATTCCTGTTTACTTTGGGGCAGACTGCGAGATTTCTGTATTCAAAAACCATCCACCCAGTCTGTCTCTGCTTAAACTGAGTGGTTCTCACTCTTCACGGCCAAATCAGAAGTTGGCGAGCATCGTTTAAACAAGCCAATTTCAACAGGATTTTAAAGCTTCCCAGAGAGATGTGACTGTCACCACAGAATTCATCCAAAAAAAAAAAAAAAGTACACAAAATTCTACAGCATGAGTCATCTTTTTCCTTTTTTTGCATTTAAATTTGATTTGTGTGTGTGTGTGTGTGTGTGTGTGTGTGTGTGTGTGTCTGTACCAAAGTCTCTTATCACAGCAGACAAATACCAAACACTTGCATCCAGTTTGCATTCAGTTTATACCTGGGCCAGCAGACTTTTTATAAGGAAGTGCCTTTTTCTGTTGTACCATTCTCCAAGTCCCTGGTCCCCAAAAGATATTCATGTTTACTTTTATTCATTTGTGTGTATGTAGTGTGGGTGGGGAGGAGGGCACCAGAGTTATTTGGCACAATAAAAATGAATGCCATAAGCATTAGTTTTGAATTTTATATGGGTGGCTGGAGAATTGAACACAGGAACAAGAATTGTAAGCAGGTGATTTGAACCCCCCCCAGCCATTGCCCCATACTCCCCCTGTTTTGTTTTGTTTTTTTTGCATTTATTTTGATGAGCCTAGGGAGAAAAACCCAAACATCTTTCCTTGTTGAGACACTGCAAATACAATCTCTCAGAGCTTTACTTTGCAGATTTATGGGGCTGATTTCCATCAGGGTACAGAGGGTTCACAGGTGTCTAACCAATACTACAGAAAGTAACACTTTAACAACTCTGAAATATATCTTAAGATATTAACAACATCCCTGTTTCACAGAGGAAACAAAGCAGATTAGGAGAACCAAGGTAACTTTCCTAGACACATGGGCACACAGTCCCAAGTGGCAGAACTTGAAAGTATTTACCCTGGGCATGATGCATGCAGACTCCATTATAGTCTGCCCTTCCAAAGTCAGCTCAGATACCTGCACCTATACCAACTTGACCTGATGTCAAAATATCACGAAGGGTTATCTTGTCCCAATTCATCTATGAGAGCCACTCCCTTCCCTGCCAACAGGCTGTCAGACTTTCATAAATATCCAATAATCCTAAGATCTCCCCATTCATTCACTACATAGTGACCAGTTTTCCAGAGCCCTGTTGGCCAATTCGAGGGTTCACTACTCCTGTCCATGCAGCTGACTCCAGTCTGCTTTCCTCATCCAAAATCCATCCCTAGTAACACCGGTTAGGACTAAAGCCTGTGCTGGTTAGCTCAGTCCTGGTGGGCTTCTCATTCTCCATGAAATGTTCTGCATCTCCTGATTTCAGTGTCCAGGGTGATGGGGAAGCCGGCCTTGGTGCTCCAGCACTCGCTCTGTCCTTTCTGGATCCCATGCAGCCTAGGATCGTTCTTCCTTCTTCCTCCAGGTTTCTGGATTCTCATCCCTCTTATCCAGCACTCTCTTTTTTCCCCAACCTTCATCTCACATTTCTCTAGCTTTCCCCAAACCGCAGGTCGCCTTCTATCCTTATTCAGGCATTTAGTGTGTTCTGATGTCATTTCTTCTCAGTTGCCAAGGAAGTTTTTATTGTTTGCTTATCAAAATTATTTCATTAAGTGAATAGCTTTTCCAGATTCATTTGATTTGATTTTATTACTGGCTTGAGGAAAAGATATAGACATCTTTTGTTAAGAGAATCTGCCAAAATATAAAATCTCCACTGATAGAGCCATTATTTTTATTATAATTTATTACCTCGTATAGTAATAAAATTGTTTTATAGGTTTACTTTAAGACATTTAATTGCTACCTTGAGAATTTTTAAAGCTAATGTGTGCAAAGGTTACTACTAATACTTATTGCATTCTGGAGCTGTGTATTACAGGCTTTCATGGACTTTTAACTATCTCTGTATATTGCATCCTTATATGCTTATGTGCCTTATATGCACATCTGCACATATATCTCTGTCATTATATTTATATTTTACACAAGGTTTGAGTTTCCATACTCACACACTGGAGTGAAGCATGAACACACAAGTGTGCGCCCATACACACACACACACACACACACACACACACACACACACACACACACACACACAGCTACTTCTTACTGAAATATATTAAAGGGGAAGCAACTTATCAAGTCTGCTGGACGGTCATTTCTAACAGCAGAGGAACACTCAGTAGAAGTGAGATCTTGAAAGATGAGTCAAAGGTGAGCTTTTTTCAATGCTGGTAATTAATTCTTGCTTTGCATAGGCTAATTGAGGGCAATCATTGAATACTTGGTGTCATTTCATTTCCTGGCTGTCAATGGGACTACAACCTGCTTTCCCTGCTAAATCTGTTAACCTCTGTGCTTGCCCCTGTTGGTAGAGGGACGGGGGAGATAGTGGGGTGCCAGGCGCTTTGTTCTACTTGGAGATTGTCAATATTTTCCTTCAATACAATGTGTCCCCCTTTGACAGGTTTTTTTTTCTCCTTTCCTAACATCTCTTTTAAGGTGGAAAAAAAAAGCAGCTGCAACCTTTAGAAATGCTGGAGACAAAATCAAGACTATGAACGGGTTCCTTGCCAGCCCACTTTATGCTGCAAAGCAACTCAAATCCATACTTTAAGTAACTCAGCATGTTTCTTGGAAGGCATAGACTGTGCTGAGTATTGCAGAAGTGAGAAAGGATGTGTGACAAGGATTTGAGCCTAGGTGTCTGAGCTATTGTTATATTGAGGTCAGTGGTGACAGTAGTGACTGTTGAGAGGTGACTTTTGTCTTCACTGGTTTTGTAAGTACACACTTCCATGTTTGCATCTGTCCCTCAGGCTTTTATCCCTGATAAAAGTTAAGTTTCTTAGGTTACCTTCGCTTTTCCCTTCAACTAACTCCTCCACATCTTCACTTCTCAATGCTTATTAGTAAAAGCACCATCCAAGGAAATAATTGATCGGGCAGTGGTTGAATCACCACCGCCAAGTTGGTGCCCTAGAGAAATAGTTATGAATGGGTGGATGGTGTTAATGGCCAGGGAGATTACAGACAGCTATTATCCCCTCTCCTCAAATTTCACAGAGAAATGTTGTCACTCCAAGGAAAAGAAACCCTTGTTCTTTCTGAAAGCTAATTTAACTAAACATTTCTGGGTTCGTTATTTACTTTTTTTTTTTTTTTGCTTAAATATTTGCTAATCTTCACCTACATGTTTAGAAATGGCCTTTTGTAGATATCTTTTCTGTTTATAAATTTTATATTTATTTTCCAAGTATAATTTTCTATCTTATACTGTTTTTCGTTCCTGTGTATTTATTTAGACCACAGTATGCATAATTTCATGTGTGTGTGTGTGTTTTCAGAGAAGAGAGTGAGACTGAATCTTTATAACCTTCTCAGAACACACTGCTCTGACTGGTACGATGGAAGAATGGAATACATTTGATGGAATTCAGTAGGCTCTAGTCAATGGGAATTCTTTTTTTTTGTTGTATAAATAAAATCACATTCAAATATATCTTAACATATCTAACCTTCTGGTCTACAGTGAAAAGTATTTACATATGAAGATTACAGATGATTTAGGTAAATCATATGAATCCATAAACTCTAAGTACCAAGTAGAACACAGTACTTCCCTGACCTGACAGTAAGTTTTGTGGATGGAATGTCGAATGTCTCATGTTTCACGACTTTTTATCCAGGTTCTGTGATTGACTTATTTAGCTATAGTTCAAACAATCATCTATCTATATATCTATATATCTATATATCTATATATCTATATATATATAAATATACAATATTATATATGGATAATATAATATAATAATATGTAATATATATTATATAATAATGTATATAATAATATTACTATATTACTATATATAACTATATTATTATATATAATAAATATATAATATAATACAATATAATATATTATATAATATATAATAAAATATAATATATTATATATAATAAATATAATAATGTTATTTATATAGTTTATATATAAATAAAAAATTCATTAATAATTTACCTGTACGTCAAACACCCAAATGCTAATGTAATGTAGTCTATGTCATTTTGCTCCACCGGCCACAGCCTTTCTCCTTTGACTTTGTCCAATAAAGAACGAGTTCCTGTCTGCAAGTTGAGGACTTACCCTTCTTCCCTAGCTTCCTCCAAGGCTCAGTGACCTTGGCACTCAGTATAGGAAGAGGGACACTCACGACTGCAGAGAAAACATGCTGCTGTCTCTTCAGACTTCCTCAATGTGACTGTCTGCAACTGGAAGACAGGCTCTTCTTTACCGGTGGACACTTTAGTGAACAGCAGGGGCCATTTTTCCTTTCTTTGGGTATCTAAGGAATTCAAGTTAACTTAAGGAAGTGGCAGAGATGAACAAGCCTTCTACCTCCACAGCAAGTCAAATAACCTATGAAAGCATAATGGACACATATGGGGAGGATACACAACACAGCCCCAAGCAGAAATCCAGAGACTCTTGACAGTAAAGCACACTTAAAATTCACCCACCATAACTCAGGGAACTGAACAGAAGACGGTCGGAAAGATTGTAAGAGCCATGGTGGGGGAGAATATCCAGAGACATCGTACCCCTCATCTACAACACACAAAGAAAAAAGTGGCTACTTCTTGTACAGTTCATAACCCCCCCATCCCAAGGGCTGTTCCAGCAATGCCACTGAGGAGGGCTCTCAGAGGGTTGAAGGCAGGGAGGAGGGTAATGGGGGCACCACCACAAGACTTGCTTATGCTATGTATCTAATTATCAGCAGTAAATAAGTTTAAAAATATAAGTAGCTATGAGCTGAGCATGGTGGCACGCTCTTTTAATCCCAGTACTGGGGAGGCAGAGGTAGGAGAATTACTGTGAGTTCAGGGCTACCCTAAGAGACTACATAGACATAGTAAATTCCAGGTCAGCCTGGGTAGAATGAGACCCTACCTCGAGAAAAGAAAGAAAGAAAGAAAGAAGAGAGAAAGAAAGAAAGAAAGAGAGAGAGAAAGAAAGAAAGAAAGAAGAAAGAAAGAAAGAGAGAAAGAAAGGAAGGAAGGAAAGAAGAAAGAAAAGAAAGAAAGAGAGAGAGAAAGAAAGAAAGAAAAAAGAAAAGAAAGAAAGAAAGAAGAAAGAAAGAAAGAAAGAAAGAAAGAAAGAAAGAAAGAAAGAAAGAAAGAAAGAAAGAAAGAAAGAAAGAAAGAAAGAAAGAAAGAGAAAGAAAAGGAAAAGAAAAAAAGGAGGGAGGGAGGGAGGGAGGGAGGGAGGGAGGAAGAGAAAGAGAAAAGTAGCAACAAGTTCACATTTAGAATAATACTAAGAGATCAGGAACTTCCCCTGGATGTGTTACTTCAATACATACTTTCCTCCCAAAACTGTGCCTGGTTTGGAGATTCATCCCAGCAGTGTGTGGCTGACTATGACACAAGATATGACACCTGCCGTGCCTTCCCCACTTTGATGAAACTTCTCATGGAGACTGTAAGCTGAAATAAACCTTTCTTTTCTTAAAAAAAAGAAAAGAAAAGAAATTCTAATAAGAAGAATGAGGCAAAAAAATATCTCCAATCACATTTAATTGAACATAAAAGTTATTTAAAAAAGAAAGGAGATGATAACAATTCTTTGCTTAAGACCAAAGAAATGGCACAAAGTTACCAGCAACTTTTAATTCTCTCCAGCCTTCATGTTAGTCAGTCTAAAATATGGCATTCTTGAGATAGAAGTTATTTTGTTAATGCAACAAAAACTATGTAAGCAAAAAGAAAGACAGCAAGAAAAATAAACCCAATGTTTTTCTCAAGGAAACATCACCGTAGGCTCTACACATCCTCAATTATATCCCATGATGTCAGATTCCATTAGCTGGTATAAACAATTAGCTTAGACATCACTGTGGATTTATTATTTTTTTCAATCACCATCACTTCAAATGACCTCTGGCTTAGTTGGATTGTTAAAAACAGCAAATAAAACAACCCCCAAAGCCTTCCTCAAACTTGTGTGTGGCAGTCTTCATTATTAAACAGCTGGCACTGCAGCTATATGGAATTTCATTAAATTAACCTTAATGGCTTAATGATTTAAAAGACATGCACATAATAAAATTTTAAGATGTAACTTCTCCCCTCACTTCAGATTACTTCTATTAAAGATTTGGCATTGTTGACATTAGAAACAAATCTGAGGACAGTTTGGTAACCTGCCTTTTATCCTTAAATTCTAATGTCTGTTTTGGCCTTTCTTTCTGTTTTTCTTTGTTATTCTGTTTCTTAACACACTGAAAATGTATTACCAGAAAATGATTAGATTTTATTCAATATAATACTATAGTTTTTATTTCTGTCTGACCTTTTGCTTTTGGAATGAACTTTATTATTTGATAACTTATCAAAGGTTTAAAATGCTGATATAAAGTATAAAATGAATAAGCTCCTATTTCCAAGGAACTTACATACAAAGATAATATATAATGAAACTTTCTTCTTAACCAACAGAAGGCTTTCACAGGTATATTTTTTTTTTTGTTTTCTGCAAACTATAGGACTTATTCCTATTGTGGGAATAAAAAGCTGAGTTTTGAAAGCAAACAGATTTTCCAAGTTAAGTAATAGAGGTGCACAGAACTAAGATCTGCTGTTTGGGTTCAAGTACTTTCCTCTATTTCTGTTCTTAGGATTTGAGTCCTGGAAGTTTCTGTATCACAGTTTTTGATATCATCATTATGGGAAATAGGAGAGAGATGCAAAGGACATTGGTTAATTTAGAAATAAATTATAAGGTTATTTCTACTGGAGAATTATTGATGAGTGGGTGTTTATGGGCATTTGTTATATTTCTCTGTTCTTTTATTTGAAATGCATATCTTGCAAACAAGTAATTTGATTAAAATATAGGCAAAAGAAATTAGATATTTGAATAAAGAAGACATGATCAACAAATATAAGAAAAACCCTCACCATTATAAATTATTGGAGAAATACTAGTGAAAACCACCATGCACCTGTTAGAATGACTGTTAATTAGCTCATCATCACTGTGACAATATCTCATAGATAACCTAACAGAGGAAAGAGATATTTTGTCCCATGGCTTTATAGTTTTGTTTTTGTTTTTTTTTTTTTTTTTGGCCAACCTATTGTGTTGAGCTTGAGATAATACAGAATATCTTTTTGTTTGGTAACTTGTGGTGAAGCAGGCTGCTGACTAGCTTCCTGAGAGCCAGGAAGGGAGCAGAGTGAGAGAGAACAGAAGATATTGGGGAAAATATATTATCTTGGTGAGAATGCCCCTACAGAATACTAACTACCAACTATACTGAACCTTCTGAGTTCCTTAAACCTTCTAAAAGCATATCAACTTATAAACACCTTAATGGATTGCTCCATTATTAAGGTCAGGGCACTCTGTTCTTATCCATTCCCCAAAGCACTAACTCTAAACCATGCAGCATCAGACATTCTCCCAGCCTCTACTGGAAATAATGTTTTTGTTCCACCTCCATATCCCATGATATTTCATTTCATGTTTAAAAAGATCCTGTAAATTACCCTGCTACTTTTACCTGTCTCTACCTCCTCATTCTTGTAGCATTTGGTATATATCAAGAAATCAGCGGTAGGAATTATAACCTCATATGATAATTAGTTGTAAAGGTTTAAGCCTTCTATCACCCTGTATAGTTAGTTCTTAAAGAGAGTGATAATAAGTATTCCTCACTGTAGTGTCTCTGGACCATTAAATATGTTACAGACATAATGTAGTACCTTCAAAATGCATTTTGATGTAGTGTGCTCAAGCAGAGAGACAGCCAGAGGAGGCGGGGATTGAAATGTAGTGACAGATATAATGGGTTTTATTCATGACCTAGAAAATGTGGTTTTTCTGGATTCCAGAGTCATTGGCAATAAGTACCTTTCGGGGAGGTCCAGCTCCCAATGCAAGGTGACCTGCATATCTGCTCCTAGCTCAGGCTACCCTGGACATATTCATTGTCTCTTTCTATCCTAACTGCTCTAAAACTCTGGAGCCACTGAGCAAACAGAGTGGCAAGGAAACTATCTCTGTAAGACATCCTGGGCAAGGCAGCAGTTCTCAGTTCTCATTCTCAAAACACGAGGTTTTTCCAGCCCTGAGTGTTTCTGCTTACGCTATCTTCCCAGTAACATGTGTGTCCTTCAGCTTCTCTCTACCTTGCTCAAGTACATTTCCAAGGCCAAGGTTTATTTTAAGTTCATTCTATCTATTTTAGTGTGCTGTTGCTAAAACGCCTTTTCTATTTCCAACCACCTTCATGTTTGTGTATCACCAAGAGAAGAGACCTATAATTTATG
The DNA here is from genome assembly GCA_004024765.1 of Zapus hudsonius. NCBI lineage: Eukaryota > Metazoa > Chordata > Mammalia > Rodentia > Dipodidae > Zapus > Zapus hudsonius. Next base: position 81,353 of record PVHP010001618.1, read on the forward strand.
TGAACATAAAGAGAAACTCTGAAGTTTGCTTTAAGTTCTTATGTGAAATTCTTTCTAAACTGAAATTGTAGTCCAATTGATGTTTTTTATTTAACCATTAAAATGAGAGAATGATTACAGAGTTGCTCCTAGACTCCCGTTGGTGACCATCATAGAGATACAAATATTTGAAATATAGTAGAATTTCAGTGTGAATTGCGTTGTGAAGGATATATATTAAATCGGACTTTGTATACTGAATACCTTGGCTTTTAATGCAAGTAGGAATGCATCTGGACAAAAAAAAACTTGATAAAAAGCACAGAGGCTTTTTTCCTATGGGGATATGTATTTGAGACGAGCAAGTAGGCCAGTCCCTGAAGGACAGGATTTAGCAGGCATAAGCTAGGTGCCTTAGCTAACATAACAGCATTAATATAAAGAGGTGAAAGCACATGTTTCACAGCAAATCCAGTGATTAGACTGAAAATGATGATTCCTGGTAACAAATCTGATGAGGTAAGGAAACTAGAAACAAGGGGATCATTTCAAAGGTTCTGTGATTCCTGAAGCTTGAGGGATAAGGGCCTGGATTAGAGGAGTGAAGAAATATATTATGTCGAGAATGTGTTAAATAGAAAAGAGTATGTTCCTTAGGAAACTTTTCTAAAGTTTGAAAATATACAGCTCTGCTTCTTAAAATGTGTTGTGTGCAATTACTACCTGGGGAACTTTTTAGAGCGTCATTGTCATAGGTTCTGTTTCCGAAGGGGCAGGGTAAAGTTAATGGTCGATTTTTTTTTTTTTGGATAAATGGCTTAAACTTTTCTCTCAGAAGTGGTGCAGGGATTACACTTTGAAAAGTACCAAGGTAATATAGCTGTCTGAGGAAGGAAAGACAAAGCAGTAGATACAATTTAAGAGCTGTTCCCTCTAACTCACTGTGGTTTATTTTTCTTAAACTTCACTTGCTAGGTACTTATAATTTTATAGATTAGCATTAATAAAGCAGACTTGTCAATAAATTTTGCAAAGGAAGAATATCATGAGAAACCACGGTGACATGTGATGAAATGGTTTAGCAGTTTTGAGAATGCCTACCTAATACAGATGCCTCTGAGTTGGCCTAAGACTGGGAATCAATTACAGAGATGTCACTGTCCAACATAAGGGGATTTGTTACTCTTATCATGACTGGGCAAAATACAACCTGGCAAAAATCAACTTAAGGCTTATTTTCACTCAGTCCATCATTGCCGAGAAAGTATGGCAGCTAGTGCTTGAGATTGCGGGGGTTGGGGGCAGAGAAAGAGAGAATGCTGGTTTCTACTCATTTTCTTTTCATTCAGTGAGGAACCTCAACCTGCTCCCATGGGATGATATGTCCACTTTTAAGTTAGATCTTCCATTCTCAAGTACACTACTCTGGAAATACCCTCACAGATTTACCCAGATGTGTCCTTCATGGGGGATGTCAGTTAAGATCAAAAGGAGGAATAACCACCTTACCACGGGAGTAGACAAAAAAGGAAAAAGATAAGCACAAAGTAGCAGCATATTCTCTCAAAACAGAGGGATAAAAATGCAAAGATAGGAAAAAAGTCCAATTATCTAATGGCAGGATGGACCCTAGTTGGCAGAGAGCCAAGTTTTTTATCTGAAAGTGACCGATTTTAATTGCTTCTTTTACAAAAACTGTTAGCATTTTCATGATGACTATATTTTCCATTATGACAGCTATCATCTCATAAAGGTTCTGTATTAAATAAGGAAAAAAAATAACTGATTTTTCCTTCTTAGAAATCCCATGAAATGGTTCTAATAATCAAGAATGAAGAGGCAGATTCCAGTACACACATGCATACCTGCTATAAAGCAGTCAGCTGCAAGACGACACCAATTCAAAAAAAAATTTTTTTTGTAAACCATTAAAACTCAATGGGGAATTTATTTGAGGGCCAAGGTCTTTTGTTTCAAGCATAAACATTAATGTAATTATTTAAATACTTGCAGCTCATAAATATTTTTAAATACCCCTATATCCTGTAATTAAAGAACCTGAAGCACATTTAAGTGAAAAATTGCACACATCCAGAAAATCACAGGTTAATAAACATCGTCACTGGAACCCAAATTCACCTTTGTAACTAATGCAACATTAGCTTTAACATTGAGAGACCTGATATTACAATCAACTTGGTGAGCCTGTTATGTCTAAGTCTTCTCAGAGTTCTGCATGGCCTTGAGCAATTTGGACTAGAGCCAAATATAACATTTATATTTCAGCAAATCACTCCCCATTGTTGTACATTTTAAGGATGTACTGAAAGGTACTTTCAAAGCTGAAAATACCAACTGATCACACAGCAATGATACCTCACTTACAGAAGCCTTTTTGTAGCCACGATGTTTTCTTTAACACTTAGACTATCTCAGGAATAGGAATAAACATGAACTATTATATTATTATGTTTTGTTGAAAAAGCTGTGTAGTTTACCTAACCCAAGAATCATGTAATATGCTTTTAATTCTCTCACTAAAGAAAAAAATCTAATTCTCCTTTCTATATGACATGGGCTAGCAAACGTTTTCTGGAGTGCTCTAGAGAATAAATGTTTTCCAGTTGATGGGATCACGTTCTGTGTTCTACTATTCTAACTCTGTCACTGTAGCATCAAAACATCTATGGACAGAATGAAAAGCAATGGGTACACCTGTGCTGTTCTGATGACACTTTATTTGCAAATGCACAAAATAGGAACAGGACTGACTTGGTCTGAGGATATAGTCTTCCAGGACTTGACTTAAGAGAGGTTTTTCTTTTTCCACATTATTGATACAAAATTGGATGTAATTTAACATACTGAATTATGTCTGATGCTCCAGACTTCAATATCATGCCAGTTTCTTGTCACAACTCAAGTTAGGCACAGTGCTGAGTTATGAGATGTTTGTTCCAGAAATAAGGAGATATGCAGGGCTGTCAGGGGCTTGTAAATCACCAAGGAGGAGGAAGATTTTAATTTCAAGTAACTAACTATTTTTGAGGCCTTGCTTATTTATACTGAAACCGCAGCATACCACAAACTGGAAAGTTTTCAAGAACATAACTTCATTTTTCTCCAGTTATGAATGCTGTGAAGTTCAATATGAAGGTACCAGAGGATTTGGTCATTTAGTGAGGACTGCTCTCTCCTTCCAAGATGAAGTCTTGAGAATGCACCTTCCTGAGGGGAGGGAAGCTTTGTCCTCACGTCATAGCAAAGAGAAGGGAAAGAGGACCCAATGCTGGGAGGAACCTCCATCTTGCCTACTGTCCCTTATTTGTACCCTCACACAGACATACATACATTTTCCTTGACTGACATACTCCTTTGTATTCTTTAAATTGGTCTCTGTAAAGCCCTCCTGAAAGTAAATGAAATATCTCACAAGGGCGTTGATTTCTCCTGCAGAAGCTGAGCCATGTTGCTCTTATTTGCTGGCTTGCCAAGGCCAGGACATAGAGGAAGGCACCTGTTGCAGTCAGCTTTCTAGTTGCTGCGCAGAAAGAACCCAAACAAAAGCGGCTTGTGGAGGAATGGGTTTATTTGGCTTACGGACTCGAGGGGAGACTCCATGATGGCAGGGGAAACGATGGCATGAGCAGAGGGCTGGACATCACCTCTGCCACAGCACTGCAAACAGCGGCAGGAAGGTGTGCCAGACACTGGCAAGGGGAAGCTGGCTTATAACCCCAAAAGCCTGCCCCAACAACACAGCTCTAGTGAGGTTCTAATCCCTGAATTGCCATCAGCTGAGGATCGATCTATCAGAACACATTCATTTCTTTGTGGGGGACACCTGGATCAAACCATGACAGCAAGGTAAGGGTGAAGCAGAGAGCAGATCCCACAGGGCTTTCTTTACTAAGCTGGTAAAGTTCTATTAATTAATGACAATGGATACCATTAGAGAGGCTTATGCAAGCAACATACAGAACTGATTGATCTTTTAAAAAAGGACAGGATACCTGCATAGAGGGTGAATTAAACAGGAACGGGATGAGACAATGGTAGAAAAACTGTTCGGAAGCTATTTAGTGATCTTTAAAAAGGTGATGGGGTTTGAGCCAGCTCAGCAAGCAATGTCCGAAGGGATATTAAGATTCACATATTTTTTAAATAATACAGCTGTATGAATGGGTGAAAAGGAGAGAAAGGAATGGGGAAGGAAGCTCAAGGATTGCTTCAGGATTCAGGATGTTAAGGACATGGAAGGTAATTGAACCATAGCCATGGGATGGTGCTGATAATTAGGAGGGAAATGAAAGTTTTGCTTGCTTTCTTTTCTGTGAAAGATATCAAGTTGGCAATTAGTCACAGAGATGGTTAAAAATGAGCCAGTGCAGATGAAACGAGAGTGACAGTCATGTCTGAAAACTTACTATATCTTAGTCTATAAGTCTTACAGTGATACACATAGAATGACAGGAATCCTACTCTCGTGGGGCCGCAAGTACTCCTGTAATTATTGTACAACACTAGAGTGTTTGAGAAAAGAATGTAGCTATTCAGTGAAATGCTGATGTGGGGGAAATGCCTATGGATCTTGAGAAGCTCTCATAGTCTATTTTATACATGGAAGGTAAACTCAGACCACCGGGGACCCTGCTGATGAGGATGACTCAGGCGGATGCATTTCTTTGACCTTGGTAGAAGTCCCGCCCCTTGGCTATCAGATATGGGCAGTCAATACAGTTAATTAATTTTCACTTGATACTAATTAAATCTATCCTGCAGAGAAATGAGAAAATAGTCTCTCAAATCCTGTGTTCCCTTTCCTGCTTGGGAGCGAGACCCTCTAGAAACAGAATATGAGGAACAAAAAAGAAAGTAGAAGTTTAAAGAAACCCAAAGTCAGAGCAAAGGTTGAAATATTCAAGTTTCTAGCACCTAGTTTTGGAATACACTTTAGAGCATCATGGTGACATCTTTGATGAGGTCCAGTAATTTTTGCACGTTTCTGTTTATTCATTATACTGTGCATAGGGTTCAAAGAGGTGGAGAATTAGCAAGCTTACTTTCCCAGAAAACCAAGGACTTTTCACAATCTCTAATAACTACTTTTATAGCAATGAAAATGATGGAGAAGTCTGCAGTGCTAGTAATTATCAAGTAAAAATTATCTTGGAGAAGATGACTGACAATAAAGACGGCCTGAGTTTGGATCCCAGCCCCTATGCCTGGAATCCTAAAGCTGTAAGGAACAGACAAAGGGATCCCTGGACCCTGATGGACAGGACTACTCTAGCCAAATACTTCAGTTCCCAGGTCATTGAGAAATGCTGTCTCAAAACCTAAGGTGAGCCCTGGAATACAGCTTTAATCTGGATGCAGAGGTTGGAGGATTGCCTTGAGTTTGAGGCCACCCTAATTCCAAGACAGCCTGGGCTAGAGTGAGACCCTATCTTGAAAAACCGAAAAATAAAATAATAAACTATTATTACTATTATTATTATTATTATTATTATTATTATTATTCTGTAGAGTGCAATAGAGGAAAACATTTGACCTTAACCTCAAATTTCAACGTGCGTGGGCACACACACACACACACACATATGGCATGCACACAAACACATTCATACATACACACAAGAAAAATAAAGATATTTACTTTATGGAATTATTTCATATGGTCAGATATGTGATTAGCAAACTGAGCAGATAAAGTGCTTCATAGCTTTGTGATCCGAATCTGTAGATTTATTTTAAATTTTCTATGATTTTTGACATTCATCCTTTCTTAAGTCTTTTGCTAAGAATATTAGCTAACAAAAATATTTGTGCATGTATGAATTTTCTTATTCAATTATTGCTCACACAGTGTGTGTGTGTGTGTGTGTGTGTGTGTGTGTGTGTAAATTCCATGTGGGGATTATAATTTCAGTGCTATAAATGAAAAGTCTAGAAAAAGTTGAGGCAGGTAATAAGTTACCCGTGATGATCAATATCACTTAGCATATATTCTCACCTCTTTCTGTGTTGCTTTTTAACTTTAAATTCATGAATTTTATGACACCATAAAGTTCAGTGAGAAGCAGTACTTTTTCAAATGGCCAGAGTAAAAGCCAAAATCCAGATTTTATATTTCAGAAAAGAAAATCATAAACAGAAAGATATTTCAATATAAAGGAACTTAAATAGAAAAGAAAATTCTAGTCCTACTACATAGTCCCTGAGTCAGAGACTCTGAGATGGGGCCAGCCGTTAGGTTCAATTCCCCAGCACCCACTTAAAGCTAGATGCACAAAGTGGCGAATGCATCTGGAGTTCCTTTGCTGAGGCTGGAGGTTCTGGGGCACCCATTCTCTCTGTGTGTCTCTCTTTTCTTTTTCTGCTTGCAAATAAAGTATTTAAATAATGTACTTTCTGAAATTTTGGGTCTACAGTAGAAGTGGGAATCTCCATTTCTTATAGAGTCCAGCCAGGCAGATGCTTCTGACCACACACGGTCCCATGGTGTGGCAAGGGCATATAGTTCCTTATGAAATATTGTCCTTCGTATATCATCTCCTCCAGCCAAGGGGAAGCCAAGGTAGGATGCCAATTGAGAGCAGGTACATATTCTTACAGCACAGTCGGACAGAGAATGTTTTGAACATGAAATGAAGATGTTTGTCCTTGGAGAGGTTTAGAAGTTCTGTTCAAATGTAGTTTATGAGTCCAGCAGGCACTAAGTAAAAGAGAAAAGAAAAGTGAGTAAGTGAGAGGGTGGATGAATCCTAATTGCCTACTGTAAGAGGGGCTGTGGCCCTGGGTATCGGGGGAGAGGGAAAGGCATATTGGAGTCATTTAACGAGTTTTGGGGCCAGGGTAAATGTAGGAAAGAGGGCTCTATGATAATAAGAGAGAGTGAACCAAAGACCAAAAGGTTAGGAGGATGGAAAGGCTGCATTTGAAGTGTTAACTTCAGATTAGAGATGGTTTCTTATGAATTTAAACTGAGACCAAAACACAAGGCCATAAGACTCAGCTTCCTTCCCTCCCTCCCTTCCTCCTTTCATTTCTTTCTCCTTTCCTTACTCCTTCCTTCCTTCCTTCCTTTTTAATCACAACAGAATGTTTTGAGCATCACATATATATTTTGGATTACCATTTCCAATTTGAAAATCCTTCCAATTTTCTTAGTTTGAATATGGGCTGTTTCCTCATGGTCTTGAGTTATACCACAGAACTGAGGCGATCCAGGAAAAGAATGAGCTCACAAGAGTCTCGAGTACAATGAAAAGATGGTAGGAAACTGGACTGCACGTTTTACCAAAGGGCAGGCAGGCTTGTGGCCCAGAATGAAGGCTTTCAAGGTAACTGAAGTTCGTCATGGTGACTGTGATGGCCTGAGTCACAGAATGTTGCTTGTCTGCCCCCAGCAATTATGGGAGTGATGGAAGTGTGAGAAAGAGAACATACTACTTTGAAGATGTCGTTTCTAATTGGAACCAGATTTTCTACTGACACAGGTCTTCCGTGAAGCCAGTGGCTTGACATGAACACGTGTAAATGACACGCTAACATGCTGAAGCACTTGACAGCAAACTGAGGTTTCAGCCAAACAGGTGATAAGAAGTTAAATTTTAAACCCTGGAAAATTAGGTCAGTCAACCATATAAAAACAAGACTTAATAAGCAGCAGATGACATTTTGTCCAACTCTATTAAATTTTTCAGTGCAGGAGAAATTATAGGCAATGAAAATCATGAACCGGCTGTGCTGTGTAGGGTTTGCTCATACACACATGAACGCCTTCCCTGAACTAGGCACATATGGCGACCAGTGAGGGCATTTGGAAAGGGCTTGAGCAGGATGGTCAGGAAGCCAGCCTGGAGGCAGAGTGCAGGAAGGAATAGCTTTCGATATAAAAAGGTAAAAAGCTACATGGTATATCTTCAAAGAATATTTTACTCCCTCCTGCCCAAATGTTTGACACCTAAGATTTAAGAGAATCTGCTTTTTCTTAATGAAGAATTCACATTGAGAGTTAACTCAAAGAAATAGAACTTCTCTGTGATAACCTAGACGTGTTATAAAGCCCCCATCTAAAAGTCTAGTGAGTTTGTATTGCAGTACATGGAGTAAAGGCCTAAATGGTACATTTGTGTGGCTTATTTGAAAACATGGCCTTTATGAACTCCTCCCTGATTGATTTATTTTTAAATCAGATTATCTGTGATACATAAATTCATACTTATTTTTATGATTTTTTATCAATCCTTTAAAAGTAGATATTCTTTTCTTGTGGTAGATGATGTTAAACATTTATCAAATCATCTATCATTTATTACCAAGGAAGAGAACAAGAGTGGTCTAGAGTAAAGATTTGCAGCTAGCAGAAAGGTGGATAACTTGGTATAGCAAAAGGCAGTTTGGATTTGGGGTCAGACCACCTGGGTTCAAACATACTCGATGATTCTGGGCCTGTGTCTCAGAGCATGACAGACATGGGCATCACATGTGGCCTTTGGCTCTGTGTATGAGAACCTGTACTTGCCAAGAGGTCTTCACTTTCATGACTTTTGAAAAGGGGTACGTGGAGTTCAGAGGTGTCATTCCTGCCTTAAAGGAATCTCATTGTGGGAAAACTTTCAAAACTACAACCAATCTGTACTAATATCGACATGTGATGGGCCAGTTGCTTGGGTATTTTGGGCTCAAGGAAATGATACACTCAAGGTTCTTCAGCTTACAAAGCTTACATTCTGATAACTATTCTTAATAGTTAATTTTCATTAGCTAGTATTATTGTTATATGAATACTATCTATCCTTCAGGCATATATTAATTATATCTTTTTTAACGTTTTTATTGGCTTAGAATTATATATATTAACACAACAATATCCTCAGTATCACAGGTTCTTAGATAAAGCCATTGAATCCATGATGACATTCCCTCATATGCATTAGTTATTCTCCCCCCCATGACTCTTACATTCTTTCCGCCCCCTCTTCTGCAAATTTCCCTGAGTCATAGTGGGTGAGTTTAAATTTTGCATAGTTATTAGGTTTTTAAGAGTCTGTAAATTTGTATTTTGGACATTTTTGGCACCCTTGGTGCCTCTCTCTGTTGTCCTTCTCTAGGTTATCTGCCTTGCTGTGGGAATAGCTCGTTTGCTCGTCATCTCACTTCCTTAGAGGTTGTGTTAGGGCTCTAAATGGTGAGTTTGAGGTGAAATGTCTCCTGCTTGGGTGTCCCCCGTCAAATCAGGTCCCTTTGGTGGAGTTCAGTTGTATCTTAAAAATGAAGGTTTCTCAAAATGTACTACTATGAATTCAGTTCAACTATTTCACGGTAACTTCATATAATAATTTGTATGCATATATTTTTCCATTGCTTGAATATTATCCTGTTTCTTAAAGGATATGACATTGTAACTGGTAAACATTGTGAAATTAAACCAAAATGACTTGAGGGAGATGAACAAGGGGCCCACAGCCACAGCCATTAAATCAACACAGGATTAGCCAGTGAAACAACGATTTTCGACACAAAGACCCCTAAGCTCACAACCTTAAAGCAGCCTTAATACTCATCCACCATGACTCAGGGAACTCTGCGGAAGAGGGGGCGGAAAGATTGTGAGAGCCGTGGTGGGGGAGACTATCCAGAGGCATGGCCAGGAGAACCTGGCTGAATACTAAGCTATCCATGGTCCCCTGTCACAAGGACTGATCCAACGACCCATGGAGGAGGTTATCCAGCGGAGTGGGGAGGGGAGGGCAGCAGGGAATTGGGGATAATTGGGGCATTGTTTGCCCACTAAATGTTGTAACTCATTATGGACAATAAAAAAGTCTGTTGAGTGGATATGCCTGACAAGTTAATGTGAAAATGTAAAATCTAACTGAAAGTTTTTCCAAGAATGGAGCAGAACACATTTCAGAAAAGACCATCTCCATGACAGAGGAGATGCTGAAACTGTACTAAGATCCATAGGTCATCTCAAACAGCAACCCAGACAGAAAGCAAACTGCCTTTACAGTAGAGTGTCAACAACTGTGTTGTCTGAAGTCAACGACCTTGAGTAGACAGAAAAGGTGTACATACAACAGGATGAGTGCCAGAGAAGAATTTGGGTGAACTGAAAATTTACAAATTTCTATAAGAGTATAGCCTAAGAAACTGATTATTTTTTACAAGTTATTCCATCTGTAAGCAATGTGCATGAAATATGTTTTGTTAAAATAAAGGAATTTAAATTCAAAGTGTGCACTAAAAACTATCCTATCAGCAGAAATTGCAACCTAGATAATTGGAGTCAGTCCATTTCTTATATTTCAACATTTTCCAATAAAATGGAATATTTCTTCTATTCATAAAGCCAGTCAGGGTTACTTGTATTACTTTTGAACTTAGTTATGCCATATCCATTGGTATTAAATTTGTTTCAGACCAGAGTATAGTGACTCTGAATGACAGAATTATTTTAAAATAACTGACAAGATCAATAGACTTTGGAAAACATTATGAAAAGGTCTAAGAAAAAAATGCCTCAATAATGTTTTGGAAGGAAATGATTTGGTTCCTTTGTGCAGGCTTAGGTGAATTCTCGGTAGTGTGTAACACCATAAATATCTTTCTTCTATGCTGTCTGTGGGGCTAGGTCTGCTTGTTAGAATTCTGACAATTAGGAGCAAATTATCTTTCACAAGGTGTTTTTTTTTCTAGGTATTTTCATTAAAATATACGTAAATACCAGAATTAAATATAACAAAGAAAACTCTATATTTAAGGAAGCTACTAGCTTGTGTGAAAGTGTCTGTCATATTTTCTTTCTAATGGCGGTGTTAGGGGTGGATTGTTCCTGAGTGATTCTCCAACATGGGGCATCTTCTGTTCTGTGTGAAGTCACACACTGTCTGGATGTGAATCTCCTGAGGCAGGTTGGCATTTCCTCTCTCTTTCTCCCTCGATTTTGTCTTCCAGGGGCATCATGCTATGAGCTCAGCAACTAATAGTGTTCTTTTTCCTGGCAAACAGCCAAGGAACATATCCACAGTGCAATGAAATGGATCATATAAATGATCCCCATCATGATTGAGAATATGTGAATATATTTAAAACCTTGAATTGTACCTGTGAAAGGGGTGAATCACTTAGCATATGTTTCATATGAAATCTAGTATGCCATACCCATAAAGGATAGTCAGAGGGAATATAGCCAATATTTTGATTAGTTTACAGATGTCTTATGAAGAGGAATTTTAAAAGAAACAGTAACACTTTTGTGTGTTATACCAAGTATACCTAAAATTTATATGCACAATGTAACAATTTTCCCAAAAGTATATCCTCATCTTTTCTAGAAAATGCATATAAAATCCAACTTGCCTCAGACTGAATATCAAGAAAGTATGTGATTGTAAGAGCCATGGTAGAGGAGAATATCCAGAGACATGCCCCCCCTAAGTAACTACATACAAAGGTGGGTGGAACCGGGTTGAATCCTAGGCTACCCCTGCCCCATGGACTGATCCAGTTTGCCCACGGAGGAGGAGGATATCCACCTGATTGAGGACAGGGAGGAGGGAAATCGGGGAATTGGGGACATCAACACATTATTTGCTCATTCGGTGTATCTAATTATGGATAATAAAGAAATAGAAAAATAAAAATAAAAAAGAAAGTGAGTAACTGGGAAACAAGGAATAGGAATATTTATTATGTCCTTCTATCAGTTTGGAAATCTCTGATTGCTTCAAAAATGTAGTATTTTCTAACTTCACTGAAAAATCTAAACTTCATTTTCTGACTACTCCCCTGACAACTAGTTCCACATCCTAAGCGGTTTCCAGATCATCTCAACTTTGATGTGTTAGTTTTATATTCCATAACTAAGTAAATCTTCATGCCTTCACTTAATTTACCCACTTACACTATAATGCAAATGAAGTAGATTATTTAGCACTCCAAAATAGTGGCTTCCAGAGTTCCTCTGACACCAATAGTAGTATTTTTCTCCTGAAGCTCTGTGGACAAGACCCTCCCAAGCCCTCACATAGCCCAAGTTGCTCATCAGGGGCTAGTCATAGTGTTATCAAGTTCCACACTGTGCTAAATGATATACTGGGGCTTTTTATTCAGTAGTTGACATCACTAAACTCTCTGATACTCAGTGAACTAGAAAATAGAGTCATTTCTTCTCGCCTATCCTAATATCCCTGCTATGAGGACTAATTCACATACTAGTAGTTGTGAGTTAATATTTTGAAAAATATACAATCTTTATATGAAAGTCATTGCATGTTCCATTTGGTCTTTATAAATATTGTATAATAATAATAATAATAATAATAATAATAATAATAATAATAATAATTGTAATTATTATTATGTAACACAAGCTACAACCATACAGCTTAATGGGGAAAACAGAACTAGGAACATAATCAAAGTAATAAATGTAGGCTAAAGGCTAATAGGTTCTTAAATAATTTAAAATAAACTCATGTAAGAAATGTGGCCTAGTATGTCACTACTCATTCTTTCAAAAAATAAAGATTTTATAACTCATCATAAATTAAACTGATACTTAAATTTATCAAAATATTGATGCCCATATAGTGCATACAATGTTCAGTTCAGAATTTTAAATATTTTCTATATATTATAGGAATTTTTCCATCACCAGAACATTATGTAGTTCAATGATCTCTCCACAAGCCCACATTAAAATGATGCTATAGGGCTCTGGAGACATGGTTCAGTGTGTAAAGTACCTGTCATGCAAGCATGAGTTCCTCAGTTTGGATCCCCAGAAACCATGGGAAAGTGTCAGTCATGATTGCATAGTATGTCTATTATCTAAATACTGGTGTCTTAGGTCTAACTGATTATCTGGCTGAAGCCGAGAGCTCCAGGTTCAGTGAGAGACATTGTCTCAAAGAAAGCAGATGGAGCCAAGTGTGGTGGTGCATGCCTTTAATCCTAGCACTTGGAAGGCGGGAGGCAGAAGGAATAGGAATAGGTGAATTTGAGGACACCTGAGACTATATATTGAATTCCAGGTCAGTCTGGGATAGGGTGAGACCCTACTTCAATAAATAAACAAACAAACAAACAAACAAACAAACAAGAAGATGGAGAAAGACTGAGAATACCTGACATAAACCTCTGACCTTCATATCTACACATGTGTGTACACCTGCACATACATATACATAATGCATACACACTATACACACAGGAAACATATTAAAAAGAGGGAGAGTAACAGATCACAAATTTTAAAGGTGATATATAAACAATATAGTAGAGCATATACACCTGGAAAGACATTTATGTTTTGCAGTGTAACCCAGGTTTTCAGAGAAAGTTCTACTTTTAGGCTCTCATTTGCTGCAGTTTAATGCTAGGTGGCGACTTGAGATACAGAATGCGTGGGAAAAGTATGGTTTACTATTGCTGATTCTTTATGTTTCTTTCTGAAGGAGGCTTGTTTGTCTATTGGAAAAGGAGCAGAATTGCTAGGTTCCCCCACCTGTCATAATAATTTTTAATGTTGAAATACAGCTTATCTACCAATTAAACTCGGCCCAGTGCTTGAGCTGCTGGTTTCAACTTAATTCCCTCATTTGTTCCCCTTTTAGCCAAGCAAAGTGCCATTTAATTTATGGCTTCTTTTCTCTCCCTCCAGCCTAAGCTTCTTAGAAAATAAATGAGGCCATAAGTCCTCATTTAGTCCTTCTTAGTCCTGTGGATTCTGGCTGAGGATTTGAATCTTGTCACTCGCCAGCTATTCCTACAGGTCGTCATGTTCCCCTTCAGCCCTATCAATTTTCTTTCAGGGAATGTGTACAGGTGTTTTTAGAACCGTTCTGATATTAGAGCAGCGTCTCTTAGAACACTGTGCAAAGCAGACTCTCTGGCAAGTGTGGGATCGCTTAGAACATAACAGAGGACCGAGGAGGGAATCCTTAAGCCTTCCCTTGGCTCTCATTAACCCCATCCATTTCAGGAGTATGGTTCAGGGTTTTTGTCCCCTGGCACATCCATTAGATACATATGTTGATCATTCGAGGCAGTTTTTCCATGTAAATCTTCCACTCGGCATAGTTTTTGATTTAGGTAAATATTATTATAGGTTATATTTAAATTCCTATGGACATGCAAAGAAGATGTACAATAGTGAACTTGTTAGCTAACAAGGGACATTGCCAAATGATAAAATAGTAATTCTATTACTTTGTATGCAGATATGTGAGAACTGAGAACTAGAAGCAATTACCCCCTTTCTAATTGCTTCATAGATGAAAACAATTATGATGTTACACTCATTCTGTCTGTATTCTCAGTATAAAATAACATCCACATAAGACAGTCAGAAATTTCATTTAAAAGTGAACCTTACCAATGTGAAATATATTAAGGCAATAAACCAAGAGATTAAACTTTCATAAACAGTAAGAGCTCATTGTTTTGTAAATGAGTGTGTAATAATATCTTTGCAGCTCAAACAAAACCATAAAACTGACTGGGGCCTCACTTTTTTTCTCTGGCAAACTTTTGATTTATCTTTTTAATCTGTTCTTAGCATTGTATAGCAATTAACCATTGGGAATGGGCTCCAGTCTTCCTGCCACATTGCTCGTCTCCCATTTCACTTCTGTCATTTCTTTTGTAACGACAAGCAATTTAGAGGAACAAGGAACAATTGCTATATAAGCAGCTCCTGCTGTTACAGGTGTTTCCTGCTAATGAATAAATATGACTGGGATTATAGAAAGGTGAGGTTTAAGGAACCATCTCTTTGGGGGGCTTGAGGATTTAAAGATCTGTGAACAAAATTGAGAAATTAAACACAGGTTCCATGACAGAGTTATATCGAAGTGGGTTGATAGAATGTGAGGTTGTTTGTAAAATATTCATATTTTAGGTAGGTTGGCTGATGAAATTGCTCCTGTAAGGTAATAGATGTCCAACTTTGATGCTGCTCAGAGTCATCAGTATAGTTTACTAAACATTCAATAATGAGCCACACCCAGGAGTCAGGTGATGTTGGTTTTGCAGGTAGAGATCCAGGGACCTTATGTTGAGAACCCTTGGTATTATAGAGAGCAGGGACTTTTGGGCCATTTCTCCTTGAGAAAGACTAAGAATGCCTGGCAGGTCTTGATCTATGATGCTGGCATATAGTAGATGCAGGTATTCACTGCCTCCTGTGAGAAGAGAAGAAGCTCACACGTCAGTGAGCACCAAAGGTCATATGGTTGAACCAGGCTGGACCCTCCAGCATGTCCTTCTAATTGACTGATGTGTCCAGTATGCCCCAGGGATTGCCAGAACTGGGATTCCCAAAACACACCATCACACCTGCCAACGTGAGCAACCACATAACACAGGCATGTATTCCACAACATAGACTTGCACAAACCTCAGGCTATTTGGGAGCATTTAAGACTCTCAGAACAATACATCAAGTCAGTTTTTTCATATTTTTATCTGACCATCATTTTTATAAATTGAATGCAGCGTCTTCATCCATGTTTGCCTGTGATCCTGGGATTTCCACATGAAGCCAAATGAAATAATAGAGTTTCAAACAGCTTGTGGGTTGATACTGTTTTGTTCCTGACATTCAGATTGTTTTATTTGAATGACTACTGTTTGCTTTTTTAAGAGGCCCATTATTAGCAATCTGGCTGATTAAAAATACAATGTTTTTTTCCAACTCCTGTCCATGGACATTCTTCTTCCCTTGATAGTTCCTTGTGGGAGAGCTAAACTCTAATTGATAAGTTATTATTGTACTACATTCCAGGTTATTCCCTGTAATTAAATAATAAAGGAGGGCATTGAAAAAAATCAGACATCTCTCACCCAAACTTTTGAAACCAAAGAAATTCAAAGTCAAGAGTATTTTGGCATTAAGGAATATTTTGCTTTGGGTGTGGGGCAGTAACTGATGTATGTATCTACACAATCCACAGTAGGTGTATATATTTGCAAAATCTCCAGTAGGGTCTACAACAAAGACAGGACTGGCTTTTCTATTCATAGTCTATATATACTTGCATATCTTCCTAGTTATAAGTGGATAAATAGCCAATTTCTTTAATCTTGGGTTGAACTTTACATATCTGAACTTCACTGTGTGCTATAATCTAACCAATTCAGAAGAAAAGCCTCCTCTTTCCTAGGCTGTGAGGATTTATGTATTTGACTTTGAAGTCAACAACTGTGTAACATTTAATGCCAGATCAAATGCAACATCAAATTACCTTGTATTCATTTAAGTGAATTTTAAGATTTATGGCAGATGGGCACCAATCCAGGCAACCGGGGAAAGGACAGTCACTGCAGATGACTGTGTGGAAGGAGAATGTTGTAAATAGCTGGGAATTAATTACTTGTAAGGTTAAGGTCCATTCTTGGAGAGAGTCAGGTGCAATTTATCCTGCGATCAATTTGCGAGCATCCAGAGTGTAACAGAGCTGCAGGTAACACTGGCTGCTCTCACAAGAACCATGCCAAACAAAACCGATTTCCCCCTCTAATTGACTGATCCCATGGACTGGAAGAATCCACTGACTACAGCCCACTCTGACCTTTGCACAGTTATCAATGTGTTTTCTCACCAAATGGTCACTGAGAAGCTCAAAAATATACTGTGGGTGGAATAATAATCAGTCAGATATTGACCAGCCTAAGAAAATGTGCCTGGAATTGATCAGTAAATACTATAAGGTCAATTTAACAGTTATTTGCAAATTTCTCATAACTTTGCCTGTGGATATGAATTATCTTTATAACAAGTGTTGTTATGATAAAAAGGAAAACATAATCATGAGGACTGCAAATGAAGCCCCTGTTTTACAGTATCTGGCCAGAACCACGAAATGAAGATTGAGAACACAAAGGGACTTATAACAAAGTTTAACACACTTTAAGTGGGATCTGCATTCGTTAGAAATGGATGTCTGGGCCATGGATGTTTACAAAAATTTAGTAAAGATTATATCATAAAAATTAATGATAGTGTCTAGCATTATAGTATGCATGAGAAAATCATTGATTGCTATTATTAGTTCCTAAGAATGAAAACACTTGGGCATTAGGGAGATAGTTTACCTAGTCAAGTTCATGCTCTGTGTGTATGAGGAGCTGAGTTCCATTCTCAGATCCATGGAAAAAAGTTAAAATCACCAATCGTGGTGCCACACACTTGTCTTCCCAGCACTAGATAAGTAGAGACAGAAGGATCCCTGGAGCTCTCGGGCCAGCAAGGTTCTCCTGCTTGGAGAATAGTAAAGCCCCTAAATGTACAATGTGAAACTGGTCGGTGTGCACTGCTCTCAGCCATGAGCTCTGCCTTTCACGGAGCATCTCTGTCCCAAACCACACTTCTTCTTACACAATGAAGACAAGGGATGTCTGGGCTGATTTGTCATTTGCCTATGTTAATGAGAGCATCTAATTATTCACAGGTTAAAGACATTTTATACATATGATACAAAGGTGTTACACTTAAGTCTTGGTAACTGAAAAACCTTAAACAGATCTGGTAGCTTCCCATCAGCTCATTTCTGAGGGAGATAGTTGATCAGCTCACAAGAGAGTAAATCTACACAGTTTTATGGGTTGTCTATTAAATGATGCTCCACTAATAAACTTCCATTGAATCATATTTTCAGGTATCACATTCACTGAATTCTCTCTATATTTGCCAAAAAGTATGTTTGGGTCATTTTCCAGGAAGATAAATTAGTATGACTTCATTGTACTGGTGTGATGAGAAAAGAAAATTTTATCTCTTTTACATTATGATCAATATCAATTAAATGGTAATGACTATAGTCATTTGTAACTAACAAGTGTTCTTATTTGTGTGCGTGTGTGCGCGCATACACACACACAAGCTTTCATGCATTTTCTTGTGGACAGAAGACCAAAGAACACCCGGAGTATCATTATTCAGGCCCTGTCCAACTTTCTAGCTTTTTGTGAGGCTGGAGCTGTTCCTGGCCTGGAACTCTCCAAGCAGGCAACCTTGCTGGCCAGGGAGCGCCAGGAATTCTCCTGCTTCTACTCACCTAGTGATGGGAATACGAGTGTATGCCACCACAATTGGATTTTATTTTTTATTTTTCCATGGGTCTGGAAATTGAACTCAGTTTCTCATGCATGCAAAGCAAGCACTTTACTAATTGAACTATCCCTCTAATGCTCAAGCATTTTCATTCCTAGGAGGTAATGATAATTGATGATTTTCTCATGTATACTCCAGACACTCTCCTTATTTTTTATCATATCATCTTTACAAAAAATCTTTGCAGCTGACACGATCATTTGTAGGTTAGAATTAGAAAGCTTAGGGGAAGAGTAACTGGAGTATGCTGACCCCTCACTTTGGTAAACCTAAGAGAATCAAAATTTCCAATGAGTAACTCAATTGTTTTGCTTGCCAACGTTGTGACTTATGTTTAATCAAATGCAGTCTGAGCTTTGGGTCCCCTTCTCCCTTCTGCAGGATGGCTTTAGATGATGTCTTGCACTGTGTAAACTCATTTGTTCTGCTAAGAGAAGATGGAGTGTGGCTGTTCTCATATATCAAGAAATATTATAATTTAACCCATGCAATTCATATCACTCCTTAAATGAGAACAGTGCATAATGATTGTTCTAGGTTATTTAAAAAGTAAATCTTTAAAATACTAGAAATAACCTTTTCTAAGTATGCATAACCTCTGTGGAGGTCAAATCTAGAGAATATGGTCCAAGATTTTCTTCTAATAAGAATATTTGAGTGTATTTTAACTACATTATTGAAATAAAGGAGCAAATCACCCTTTGTGAATATTTCATCTTAAAGACAGTTAGTTATAATTATTTCATTTAAATGGCTTATCTAATTAGCAAAATATAAAAGTAATCAACTATCTATTATTAATTTAGAAATATTTTCAAGATATAGAAGTTAGTATAATACTTAATAAATGAAGCACTAATAACCAGAAATTCTCTTTGAATTAATTTTTAGATCTTGAAGACATTTTTCTGTTAGACATATGTATCTTATATATTTATGTAGTTTATAAAGGAATATGAAATTCATCAAATATAAAATATTCTAAATAGGATCCTAAATCCCATACTGCATTGACAAAATGCTATAATTAAAATTAATTATAAAGTTAATACATATACTTATTGTCAAGTAACATGAAGTAGAGTATAATTATCAATGACACTTAAATTTTAACATTTCTCTTCTATAATTTTTTTCAATAGTATCTTAGAATTGAGGATCTAACACAAAATGCTTTTGGTTTCTGTTTTGCATTTTTCATTAAATGATTTGTTTTTCTTGAAATATTTTTATTTACTTATTTGCAAGCAGAGAGAGAGAGAGAAAGGGAGACACAGAGACAGAGATAGACATAGAAGACAGAGACAGAAAGGGCACATCAGGGCCTTCAGCCACTGCAAATGAACTCCAGTTTCATGCACCACCTTGTGCTTTTGCCTTTACTTTGGTACTAGGGAATAGAACTGGGGTCATTAGGCTCTGCTGGTAGGAGACTTAACCACTGAGGCCTCTCTCCAGGCCCTTTAGTGTGTATGTATGTGGCAAAGGAAATTAGAAATGATAGAAAGACGCATACACAGACCTTACATTTAGCATTACTCTCTGATCTTTAAGGAGCAGCTGTTTGTCCTGATCTTTTTTATTTTTAAATATTTTTGTTTATTTATTTGAAAGAGAGAGAGAGAAAGAGAGAGAGAAAGAAAGGGAGAATATGGGCATGTCAGGCCCTCTTGCCACTGTAAATGAATTCCAGACACATGTGTCACTTTGTGAATCTGTCTTTCTGTAGGTAGTGGGGAACTGAACCTGTTCCATCTGGGTTTTTAAGCAGACACCTTTAACCACTGAGCCATCTCTCCAGCCCTGTCCTGATCCTTTATTTCATATTTATGTAGTACTCTTGACTCAGGCCACCTAATGTTCTTTGACATAGTTCTAAAAAATATGCTAAGCTGCTATAAACACAATATTTTAGAACTATATCTTGTCTCTTAAATTTGTTTGCCAATACGTGTTTATTTTAAATAAATTTTTATTCTTGTGTGTATATAATGTGATGAGTGTGTGGGGTTTGACCATGTTTCTGCCCTTGGGATGCCCATGCAATGACCTCTGTGGTCAAGGAAGACTTTGGGTGTCCCACCCCATCACTCGCCCATTCTCACTTGAGCAGACTCCTGAGCAGATTCCTGAGCTGGTCATTTTTTTCAGGAGCTTGGTTGATTTCCAGTTTCTAGTCCCCTGTGGCCCTGTGGTGTATGGATTCATGTGGTCATGCCCAGCTGTTTATATGGGTTTTGGAGATTTGAACTCAGGCTCCCTGAGGCCCTCATGCTTGGGCAGGAAGCACACTTAAACAACTGAGTTGTCTCTCTAGTAAGGTGAATGCTTGTTTGTTTTTCTGTGTGGATTTGCTTATTTAAAGCAGGGTGTTTCCAGGTAAATCACATAATCCTCCTGCTTCAGGCTCCCAAATCCTGGGGTTACAGGAGTGTGCCACCATGCCTATCTCAAAAACCTCTTAATACTAGAAATTAATATGTAAAGATCATAATAAGTATTAGTATGCTAAATTATGGAGATTTTCAACAGAGTCATTCTTGGTGTACTTTTGAATATACCAGCTGTCAATCTATTGGCCGGTATAGTCTCTGTCACATGTACTAAAATAATGTTATCCCTAACTTTTCCCATTCCTACTTTCATGACTCACACTGTGACCTGTTTAATTTGACATCTTTGGAACATTGAGTCAGATCCCAACCTGGCAAGACACAAAACTGCTTTGGCAAATGATCTGTCATCTGACCCATGAACAAGAGCGAGATTGGGTTGCCCTTTGAAATAAACCTATTTGAATTTTATTATCTGCAGAACACCTTGTGTCTCTAATCTTGTGAAAGGTTAGTATTCCATCCATCAGAGGGAGATTAGAGTGCTGGGTGATGTGTGCTCCGACGATAACTGGATACGGCAGGAGGAGCTGGGAGAGGGAGATTTAGTACCTACAGAGGTTCAAAAGGAGGAGTGGGGTGACACTGGACAGGAGGAAATGACATTTATAAGAGAAGAAGCCATCTTACCCACATCAGGTTATTTAAACCAAAACCCTACCCAAAAGAATAAGTTCAAAGCTTCTTAAGTCAGTCTCTAAATCAGAGTTATCTTACTTGCTTCTTTATGGAGATTACTGATTTCCAACATGCAGGTATTTTTCTGAAAATGATGCAGAAGGCTTTTGACTTTAAGACACAAATCACAGAATTAAAAATGGCATCACATTACTGTATACAGTATAATAGCAGCAAACAAATCATCCACTAAGGGGAAAGAACCATCCTTGTTTTGAAAGAACTTTTTAATCAAGTAAACTTTTTAGAGTGGGAGGGGGTGCCTTCTCTTTATAATCTATTCCATGTAGAAATTTAAACATATAATTGGAATTGTATTCATAAATGGAAAATAGGCTACTGGATCCAAAGATGCCTGTCTCTTCTCTAGGGCTTAATTTGACTTAAACACACTGAAAGCTAAGGAGGTCTTTTAAAGGCCCTGGATTTAAGTTAGTACTTGCTACATCATATTGTCATTGTTGAGGAAGGTTTTGTCAGCCATGTGAGCTTTAGGTCACTAACCCAGAAGCCAGACTGACTGCATGTGTATTTCTAGCACCTTCACAAAGTTACATACCTTGGAAGTTCCTTCAATGTTCTCTGCCTCTGTTTCCCCCAATGTAAAATGTCAACGTTAGCAATAACTACCTCCCAGGACTATTAGTGAGAGTCAATTAGTTAATTCATGAGACATCCCTGGAATTGGAGCTGATTCATAGTTGGTTCTTAGTAAACATTAGCTTTTCAATATCATTTGAAAATCATTAGGAAACATGTTTTACTGCAGAGATGTATTTAAGTTATTTTCTCAGCTACCAGAAGTCATAGAGATAGGAGGATCTGGGCATCAATCTTGACCTCTTTGCACTTGAACTTTGTCTTTATCTACTGAAGAATGTT